>JAGDQP010027174.1:0-13783 GCA_022664845.1 Lepisma saccharinum
AATTACAAAACATGAATTATTTGACTTACAGGTGAAATATGCGTAGTCTCGTTATGGCCAAACGATACTTATTAACACTATCTTACACTCAGATACGAAATTTCAATTAACGTGGCGCTATTATTATCCGCGACTTAGTAACGCATTTATTTCAGATGCAAGGAGCTTGGTATATTGACTTAGAAATATATTGGAACAATTACGGAAAGTGACGTCACTCTTACTAAACATATATTGACGTAAACACGTTTTCAATACGCATACAATTTCTCTCAACGTCGTATGGTCATCTCCTTTTATTAATTTTCTTTGGAGTAAAATGAACAATAACAGAGAATATGACACAGCAATTCAAAACTGTCACACCGCAACACTTACGGTAACTATATATGCGACCTACTAATCTACATATATAATTCGTCAGAAATAAACTTTGTTTTTCCTCTTTTTATATTTGAGCCGGAAAGCTAATGTTCTTTCTCGGTATGCTACTTCACTAAATCATACACAACTTTTTTTTTTATGTTTCAAATTATCGGTACCAAGCTCCTGTGGCATACGATAATTATATTTTATGAATGACAACCTGACTCAATTACCAGAATCTGTTTTACGTAATATGTCAATTTAAGCTACTACTACTACGGCCTATTTTTACTTTTTAGAATAGCGTAGGTAGGATCCTGAGTCCCAAATTATTATTTTATTATGCCCACTGACAATATAACTAGCTAAAATATATCTAACTGCAGTTACGATCAATGCACAAGCATGAATTATGTCGACAATTGCGTCGCAGTAAATATGTCACGTGACCGCCGTCAACAATCAACACGATCCCGCTAATGCTGTCTTTATTATCTGTACAGACAAGGCAAACGCACGATTCTAACTATTTAAAATATCGGCGTAGAATACATTACCTGAGTAGCCGCTGACAGTTCCCTGCTACTTCGAAGGCACACAATACTTATCCCGTATAAGCCACTACTTATGGATAATCTTGAGTATTTTTACATTTCAGTTTACTCCGGAATATGACTTCACGAGGATACAGTTTTCCAGTTGGTTTTCACGATATTGTCCTTCAAACCACACTAGTTTTCGACGAGCTTCACTTCCGTCCGTTCGTCGCCATGCAATTGCAAAAGTGCATCTCTAGTTGTCCAGTGTTGCCACCTCAATAAAACTTTTTCCTCCATGCATCCATCCGTGTTCGCTTCCAGTGCGGCCGGGAAACGCCAATTCGGACGGAATGGATGTAAAGCTAAAATTTATCATACAATAACTGTATAAAAGTGTGCGGACACCATGCAATGATTTTCCACAAGTAATTATGTGACCGTCACAACTGGTAGACGTCACCGTGATATCCTCCGACCCAGCATTTACCTGCGTTACAATTTTTGCCACAAACGAGGGCGGAATAAGATAACATATAATCGGACTTCAATAAATAAAATAAAATTAAATATAGATCTACTCAGCAGAAGCTGAGACGAATGACCGAGGGACCGAAGGCAGGTCGAACCGGACACTATCCCAAATCGGACTTACGTTCGCTCAAATCACTTCGAACCGACGAAAAGCATGCATGGTAAACAGGACTGGGAAAAAGACAAGGAAAGGTCAGTCGAAGTTGACAGAATCAGCCCACAAGTCACTGTTCCCTGTGGTTGCCAGCACGGCTTACTAATGTAAATGAAATAGCTAAATAATATAGAACATTAAATTCAATACTATTATGCCTTTGGAAATATGACTTGTTTCGGTGCCCTACTTATGTTTATGTCACGGGCCGCTACTGCCTTACACTCCTCACTCACCACAACGAGTAGGGAGGATAAGACTGCATAAGTGCATATTCCTGAAAATATACTTGTTCACAGTGTTCGATTGTTATAAACTACGAAGAGGGGATTCTGAGACTAGTAGTTGCTTATAAGTTTCAATCTACTACTTGTTATGGTATAGATACAAAGATTTTATCCCTGGTTCAGAGGTGCACTCATAATTTTTTCACTCCCGGATTGTTTCAATTTTTACCATATGTCATACCAATAACTGTCAAGTGAGGAATAGGAATAAAACAAAATTGTTAATTAGAACATTTTTTCTCCCAAAAAGCATTACCGGAAAGACGTTCCAACGCGTTCCGGTACCAGTACCTCTGCCCTGATTGGGATGATATTCAGAGTTAACGACGAGGGATGAAATCCTCACGAACCAGGGAATATCCCTGGTATCCCCCCCCCCCGGCAAATCGAACACTGCTTGTTCACTAAGAGGAGTAGGGTGAACAATTTAGATTTGTCTCTAAATAAGATTCACACTACCGGAAAGGATTTCCTGCGTCACCTAGAGGAACAGGGAAGACGACTACTTACAAGTACATAAACTTAATTTTTATATGGGCTCAGTCTTCTAACTTGGACTTCGACCTGTCACGATTCGCCCTTTACCCATTAAAATCCACACCCATACCCCTGTCGGGACTCGAACCCGTGACCTTCGAGTCTTTGGCCTACCGCAGTAGACCGCACGGCTACCCAGCCGGTACTTACAAGTACATGTTCCTCAAAATTCTGAAGGAAGTCCACACTCACTACATGAAGAGACAAAGATAACTATTTGGTCATTCTATTGAAAACAGAAGGGAGAAGGGCAGTTTTTTTTAGACATTTCCTCTGTTATACCACACAAACGCCGGAATAGTATCTGAACTAATAATATCGTCGCTCTCCGTGGAAAGATCATCAGGTAGGGAGTTCATCCCTCAGGTACAGGGACGTACGCAGAACGGGAGGGGTCCGTAGTCCGTACCCCCCAAACAATCAGATTTTTTTCTGAAATTTGTATAATTTTTGGCAAAATTACATGCATTTTACGTAAATTTCACATTTTGAAGACCTTCAACCCCTCCCCCCCCAATCAACTTGTGGGTACGTGCCTGCTCAGACGTAACGAACTTAAAAGAATATTGTCCAACACTTAAACACAATGTTTAAATGAACAAATTTAACGTGTTTAAAATAAGAAATTTCACGTACAAAGGTATGACAGTTTGAAGCAGAACGTTAATCACAATATGCTAATCAGATTAAATAATTACTTTTCAAAATATTTTAAATTGACGTAGGTTTATTTTTATTATTTGAATCATTAGGTTTAGATATCATGAAGCACAAAAAAATATTGACCAGTAATTCCGAAAGATTCCTTCCTATCAGGGTGTCACCCCTAAATTATCGACAACACCCCCCAACTTTAATATGTTTGCGGTGAAAAATCAATAGACACCGTGCAAAACTCCATTTACACCCTCCCAATTTTGACTTTACACCCCACCCTCAAACTAAAAATCCTGCTATTAATGATCTGGGATTTATAAAATGATGACAATACTGATGTTAGAATAGCACTGTACTATTACAAAAGTGACTATTCCGCACTGCAAGTCAGAAGCCCGTAGTACTACGAGATTATGAGAAAAAATACGTGGAGTAAAAACTTCACTAATATAGGCCTAATAAATGTGTGCATATAATAAAATAACCCATATCTCATTTCTGTTACAAAAAATATACGAATGTTTAGTATCAGTTTTTAAAAATCGATGTCCGGGCACACGCCCCTCTTGCGCTATTGCCTGCGGACGCCCAAGACCAAGAAAATTCTCTAATATTTTCTTGTAATTATCATATGCTCTGTATTTCTGAATTCAAAGTATAATGCTCAACAGGTGGTGCAAAAAATGAATTTTCTGGATTTAAATTTTCTATCACCTTTTTCCCCAACCGGATAGTTCAGAGACACGAGAAAAATAATGCAATAGGGGAGGAAGAAGCTATTATAGCAGTTTGTAATTATGTTGCAGCAAAGCCAAACAATAATGTATTATATTGTGTATTCATTTACGCATTAGTTGAAACACACCGCTTAAATCCTCTATGGGTGAAACTAGACTATAGCCTTGACTGAAAATAGTGCCCATAAAATTATCAACGTGTAAATAAGACGATAAATTTAAATAAACTGTCAATAAACTGTACTTATCAATGAAAAGAGCTGTCGAAAAGTGGCTTGTCGACGAAACGTACCTGTCGACAAAGTGGCTTGTCGAAGAAACGTACCTGTCGACGAAGTGAACTGTCGACAAAGTAATCTGTCGACAAAATGATTGTCGACAAAACGAACCGAACCCCTTCTAAAGTTAAATGATTACATGCGTGACGGTGATTTGATTTCCGTTTATTATCGTAGTCCCAGTCTATATTTGATTTATTATTAGATTGCTATCATACTATTTACTGTTTGATTAATTCTCAGTTACTTATTCTGGTTTTTACTAATTTATTTACTTATTTCTGCGTGGTTTCACACACCCAGAACCACGCTTTGAAATGAAGTTAAAAACAGGTTAAGTTTATTTTCTTATATAAAACGCACTCTTGTTTATCACAAAGTATTAGACCTCGTTTCCGCGAATCTCGTCATTTAAACAAAATACATTAACAATTCAACCTCAACTTGCTATTGCATTATCAATAGTTATTTTTCAGTTCATATTGATGATATTAGATTATCTATTTCTTTCAACTCTCTCTCTCACACTCGCAGAGGTAAACACACACACATACATACAGAGAGAGAGGGAGAGAGCTGAAAAAGCTTCATTCGAGTTTCGAATACAATGATTCTTAGAATCGAGCAATGAAAACTGCCTCTTCTACCCCATAGGATCTGGAACTTCTCGTCGGGAACTACGCTCCGACCTTGGATAACCTTCCCCACTCCACCACGCCAACACCCGCAATATCTTTTTCTTTCTGTGTACGGTACAAGGTAGTGTAATTTTGTATGATTATCATAGTATTTCGCTTAAAGGGTAGACAGTTTCTAATCCTTTGGAGAAGTAGAAAAGGACCCTTGTGAATTTGAAAAGTTTATTGCATTCTGAGTGTATTTATTTTGTGTGTGTAGTAATTAAGATTATTATTATTATTTTAGTTGTATTATTTCCTGGGTTATAAATTTCGCTTCAAGGTCCATTTATTGATTGAGAATAGCCGGTTCTGAGAACGATAAAGCCTTTTCTCTTGTTATGAATTATTCCTCCAAGGTAATTAAAGAACAAACGTGGAGCTAATTCTAACGAATGGCAATTAGAGATCTTTTCTTCTTAAATTCTATGGTCCATTTCCTGTTTGCGCGGAAATCTATATTTCATTCATGTTTCTTAAAAGGATAAGTTGTTTCGCACTTGTTTAACATTCATAATACACCACTAGAAATAACTGACAAGTTGGTGTTGCAGAAAAAATGACTTTATATATAATTCTGTTATTTCCGCTGCTGCAGCTCTCTACAGATCAAAATGAAATTGAAAATGTTGTATTACAAAGGATATCAATTATTCACCAAGACAACGAGAGATATTCTGGAATGGATATTGATTGCTTTGTTTGTTTACCAAAGGAATATACCATTACGTTTTCCATAGAAATGAGTAATTTCTTGTTTACTGTCTATAGTTCGGAAAAAAGTTCTAGAATAAAAAGTATTATGATGTTATTTCGAAGGTCTAACCAATAAATATACTGAATTTTCTACTGCATATTTCTTCTTCGAGTCATCACGGGAGATTTCATTAAAGTAGAAATTACTGTTTATTAGTGTGTAGAGATTTTTTACTGCTCTGGACGTTCATCGCGTAAGTTTTTTTAAAAAAATATGCTAACAACATCGTGCAAAGCACAATAGCCTAATCATTGTAATGAAACTTTAGTTCACATTGGGTGCATTCGCGGGACTAAGGTAGCAGTAAGCGCTGAGAGAGCATTTTAATCGTATTGGTTGCTACCTATAGGCAAACCAGTAACATTCAAGCGCTCTTTCAGCGCTTAGTGCTACTTTAGTTCGTTGAATGCAGCCCTTGAAATACGTAATATGTTAAAGAATTTAAGTTCAATGGAAGAGCAGTAAGCTCTAATTTATTCTACTGGAGTGCTTGATTCCATTACAAATCTGAAGGCAAATACAGGCAGCAACAGTTATCCTCGTCGTCTACTTCCAGTTTGATCCACATTGGACAAAACTTTAATTAATTATATTGTAACTAAATTTTTATACGCGTGTTGTCACTCTGTGGCCGTTGTTTTATTTATGTTGTAATTCTTACAAATAATACGATTCTTACAATTAGCATGTTATTCAGGTCGTCTTGAAATATGTGTTGGTGTACCACTTGCTTTTCGTCTTCTTCAAGTATCATGTAGCAGGTGATACACTGTGTTCAGTACACAATCCGAATTTCTCAGCAGGTCAACTTTAGAAACCAAGGGACGCAAGTGATATTGACGAACATAAAAAAGTTCATTCAACTGCCGCTAAACGTTAACTAAGTAATGGAAGTGTGAACAAATAGAACGGGATACCTCGAGTAGACACCCGGTCAAACTTTCAGGGAAGAAAGTTCATAACCAATTCAAGAGTTCGATCCGTTTGTTTTACTAGAATATTATCAAAACGTTTTGAGTTTTTTGTGTGTAGAAATTAAATTATTTCATCCTTATATTTAAAGGAAACGAATAAAAAATAATGGAAACAATCCCTGTAAAAAGAAAAGTTGATACAACCCTTTTCGGTGTCCTAGGGTAACCACCACATTTTATGTTAAATCAACGTAACAAACGTGTTGATTTCGGTGATTCAAGGCTCTGATTGTGACTACTACCGTCGCTGTGTTGAATCAGATTGAGAACACATCCATTGTGCTGAATCACTAAGATCAACCCCGTTGGTTGTGTTGATATAACACAAGAAAATAAGTGGTGGTTGCCCTGGGACACCGAAAAGTGTTAAATTATTACAGCCATGTTTTGCACTATATCATCTCGAAACTAATAGAAATTAGCAGGTACCTTGTGAGAATTCTGGTACTACGGCACTGGATGTAAGCAATCAGGTTACTTCATGGTTACATATTTACGGAATTCTAAAACAGCATTTACAGATTGTAGAATGCCTTTTTTGAAAATGCAGAAAAAATTGTTTCCTCCATCACATAATGCCATTCTAAACAAAAACTTGTTCATGTCTGAAACTGCTTCTGTTTGTGTTTCTAGCACTGTTCCGAAACCTTTTATAGGCCTACTTCTTCAGCTGGCCACTGCACAATACATGCACGACATATGTTTTGCATTCCCTGTTTAAAATGATTATATATCTCTACTTCACTCTCAACAATACACAGAATGTCTACTCTATATTCTAAATATATTAATTAACTAACTCTATGGCTTATGGAACTCGCAAGTTCATCGCCGCAGTAACAAACGTTCGCCAATGGATTCTATCCTGGGCAATATCAAGTCAGTTTTCATCACGAACACCTACTTCTCGAAGATCTCTTCTAATATTGTCCTCCCAACGACGTCTCAATCTTCGCAATATTTCTATATATTCTTAATATATAGAAATATATTTTAAAATAAATATAACAAGCATTTTATTAAAACGAGAAATCACTAACTTACAATACAGATAAATTATAAGCCTGTGTACATATTCTTATATAAACGGTATTTTACATATTTTGGTACATTTATACTTAAATACTTATCTTGTTGATTATTTTATAAATATTATAAGGTTTTTATTGTACGATGATATTTGGATATCAAAGTTCTATGTAGTGTAACAACGTAGAGTACTGTCATGCAATTTTCATATAACCAGCCGCCACATATGCCGCATTACATCTAAGATTATTTTTTTTACTAATCTCATCTTGTCCCCAAAACATACATTCAACCATTACAAATTATTAACCATTTTCTATCTTCATCACAATTCATTTTGATAATCAGGACGCACACGAAACGTAAACATATTCACAAACCTTCTGGTGCTCATCATTTACTTAAATTCCGCGAAACTCCACCATTCATATTGCAATAGGTAGTTCATTTTCATAATGTGATGATGTTACCTGGTCATATAATATCCAAGTGGCTTATTTCTGTATTCTGTGACATCATTTATATAAATCATATTTTCAATTGGCTTCATACAGAGTGTCCCAGTCAAATGCGCAAAAACTTCGTAAGATGATTTGTCACACCAAAATAAGAATAACAGTTCCTATAATCATGGGTACGATTTCGCTTCGTTTTGGAGATACAGTGTTTCCAACTTGGAGCCCAACGTCGACGCCTTATAATGGAAACAAAATGAATAATTCTTAATAAATCAAAAACGATACATTGAATTAAAATTTCGCTTGCTAAAATGTGTTCCTAACAACGCAGTCCATATGTGTAGTGAAAACACTACGTCACCGTATTTTCAGTGTTGCCAACCTGGTACAACATGATTTTTTTTTCAAATGGCACTACGTCGTTTTATTGGGTATTTGACATCCTCTAGTGAAAATTAACAACACGTGTAAATCACACACCGCAGTGTTTGAGTTTTAAATTACAAAGGTGAAAAGTGTCAAAGTGTCCACTACTGATACGTTTCGCTATACATTCTGTTTGTTTTGTTTTCAGTATTCAAACTTATAAGTCGTAAGAATTTGTCGCGGGATTGAGACAGGCCTTGACAAATGTGTTTGCACAAAAATTTGGCCTACTCACCATTAGGACTAATTTTCATGGAAGCTTGCGTTGTTTACGATTTGGGTGAGTAGCCAATTGAAACACATGTTTTATTGTAAGGTAAATGTAAGACATGTTTCAATTGACTATTCACCCAAATCGCAAGCTTACATGAAAATCAGCCTTTAGACAGGAATTCGCGAGCAGTGGTACATGTATCTCCAGAATGCTAACCAGGACATTTAGGTGCACTGAAGAAGCTTCAATAATAAGTTTATCATATGCTTTAAAAAATTGTGTAACTAGCACTAGAAACAAAATACAACTATCATTATTTTGTATTGCTTCCAGTTCATGTATTTTCTTTTCTCCCCAGGTCTTCAAGATATGGGACTTGTAGATGCACTCGCTATATCCCTTTATTTAACATCGCTCTCCCAGATCTATTCACCGGATATTACAAACATTGCTGAACTTATCATATCAACGTTTTCCAATTTTAAACATGGATCAACATGCACTATCAATATTGATTCAGGTAAAATATTGTTACTAAGCTTGGTTGAATCAACTTTTAAATTAAGCTCAGTTCCAATAACAAACATTCAACTCCATGGCGATTACGTGGATGAAAGACAGTTGATACAGTACAGACATTTCAATTGTCAAAGCATTGTGTTATTTGTTGATGACGTTACATTTTTGGAAGAATTTCTGGAAGTTGGACGCCGCTCCTCAGGAAGTTGGATTGAAGACATAGAAAATCATGTTATTGTACAAATAAATAGTTCTTTGGGAGAAAGATTTGGAAATAGGGTCATTTACAGCATAACAAACTTCTATGTGATAGACGTTATACAGATGTCATCAAACGCATTCAAAGTCATTCAGTCAATCTGTTCATTTGCACAGCACTGGAAAAAACAAGAAGTTTCTTTATACTCTGCGAAACTGTCTTCTCTAACTTCCGTGGAGACAAAATTTCTAAACCCTTACTCTTTATCTAAAAGGGAGCTAAAGGTTAGTCTTTTCCACTTACCACCATATGTTATAATTAGAAGACATGGTAAAACAACGTACGAAGGTTTCGAATTTCGTATAGTCAAGGAAATTGGTCGACAAATGAATTTTTCTATTTCCGTTGTCAGTGTTCATAACTCTGAACGATGGGGTCGTGCATCTCCTCCTGAAGGAATTTTTGGTGACGTCGCTGAAAGAAGAGCTGATATTGGCATTAGTGGAATTCTTATAATTCACAAAAGTTTTTCTCGTATTGCAACCAGCATTTCATACATGAAAGTCAGTCTTTCTGTTCTTGTTCCAAAACCTAAACCATTGAGTGCTATTATGGCTATCATATTACCTCTCGAACAAGAAGTTTGGATTATTATCATGGTACTTTTACTCTTCTGCGCATTGGTGTTGCGCATCATTTCATGGCTTCAAGAAAATATTCTTTCTTCTTCAGCTCAGAAACATTATAGAAGTGTTTGCATCAACACGTTATATCTAATAGAACTTGTAACCTCTCATGGTGTACCTGGACCTGATCGTGCTCCGGTACGTTTACATTTCATGGGCACTGTGTTGTTTCTGTATCTTGTTACAATGTTTTATTGCAGTACACTTATCTCTGATCTGACAATCCCATGTTTTTCATCTCCTATTGGGACGCTAAAGGAGTTAGTTGATAGTGCCCTTCATTGGGGATCCTCTGACAACTTCACTAAATGGGTGCTGAAACAATCTAAGGAGGTGTACCCGGAATCAATAGAACTTGAGAAGAAGTTCCGTTCATTTGCTTCACCTGATGGCTCTCCAGCGGCTCGTACAGCGTGATCGTAGTAACTGTGGGCAAAGATTATGCGGCAGGTGATGCGGAATCCATAAAGGGAAAGACATGGGAAACGCTCTTGCTTGTGGAGGAGCCACTTATTGTGGTGAATGTAGGGATGGCACTTCAAAGCAAGTCCCCATATAAAGAAAGAATAGACTGTATCCTACAAAGGATGATACAAGGAGGTTTGATTGAGAAGTGGCAGTGGAATGTGATCAAAGACATGAAAGAGCGAAAGATGTCAATTGTGTTGGACTATAAAGCAGAAATTACGGACGCTCAGTAGTTATTACTTTACCAATGTTACGGTCTCCTATCTACTTGCTAACAACAGGAATCGCAGTTTCAGTGATCGCTTTCATTTCTGAAATGTGCTTTCTACTTATAACTGTTCGATTGAAGAAGAAACCAACAAATTTCGGTACATTAAAAACCATGAACTCTACAGTGCTAGAGACTTAGTATCTTGAATTCTATATTTCTGGCGGCGTAACCCACAGATCATTATTGGAATTTGGGAGGAGAGACACTTAATAATAATTGCAATATCGTGTTCAGATTTGATACACAAATCATCTTCATCATGTAAGAGTCTTGAGTTATATTGATGTTCGTAGAATCATGTATGTTTCCAGGAAATTTTATTGAACGTGTTAAGATTAAGGCAAAGAAAGAATGTCACAGACTTGATGCTTTTCATGGAATAACTTTGACATTCATCTTTCCTTTATATCGTTAACCACTTTCTGTTGCCATTCCTTTACAAGACCCCTTTGTATCAGCCTTCTCAAAATCGTATTTATTTCTCTTTTCTAAGATGACTTCTTCTGAAGAGCCATTCCTACATTAACAAATACAACTGGTTGTTTCATCAGCATTAACATCTTTCTAGTTTCTTCTGTAATATATTCAACATCTGCGGCGTAATCTAATCGTTGTCCAGAACTTCAGATGCAACACTGAACCTTCCACTTGAGAGAAATTGATTCACATCTTTCATTGTAGTGGGAGGACAAAAGTTCTGAAGAAGTTTTGAAAATTTCGGATATGCATTTTGTGCCTCTTTGAGCTCTTTGATAATAAATTTACTAGAGTACCACCATTGCATATTAGTATAAGCTAATTGCTTCAGTATTTCTATAGGAGGTGTGAAGTTTGGAACCATAAGGTAGGAGACAAGATCGCTGGTGTAGAACATTGCTACCAAGTGAAGAAATAGTATAGTTCCTAGGAGATGCCAACGAAGTGAGAGTGGTGAAGGTTCAGGTATACTATGCAAAGTAAAGCTATCTAGGAAATAGAAGACGTTTGTGCTCAAAGCTGTGAATCGTGCTTGAGAAACAGAACCAATAGTCTTTTGGTGAAGACGGCTGATGACACACATGAAAACAGAACATATAAGTAACAAAGATGTTATAATTATCCAAACACTATACTCTAGAGGTAATATAATAGCCAGAAATGCAGATTTTGATTTTGGTTTTGGAACTAGAAACGAAACAGGTACTTTCAAATACGAGACACTGAACAACAACTTCGAAAAGTATTTTTAATCCATAAACAGTCCACAAATACCAATGTCTGCTCTTTTTTCAACAACGTCTTTCAAAACGTGCTTCCAGCGCCCACCATTACGTACACCAATTACATGAAGCGAAACATTCAGTAATCGAGCAATTTCTTTAAACTCAAAACCGTTGTACTTGAATCTACCCCTCACATCCTTTGTTAGTATAACAAACGGTGGATAATTGAAAAGACTGACTTTCAGGACCTTTTTTAACGAGTCTTGAGGAAATGAGTGTTTTGTATGTGGCAACGTTGCTTTCGAAAAGCTTTTATTATGCAGTTCTTTTTCTAGCTGTGTCTGTTGTTTACTAGTTGAATAGACTGAAATGAGAACATTAGGATTGAGTTCTGTCTTTTCATCTAAAACTGTAATCACATACAAAATGTGTGTGCTTCTTATAATGCTCGAGTAATTAAATACTTCATTAACAGAGCAACTTACAATAATTAAAACGTAATATTCGTTTCCCTGAATCCAGCTTTCGGAACAGTTGCTTTCCAAGTACTCCTCCAAAACGTACACGTCATTGAAAATCAGGATAGCATTTTGACATTGGATTTGACTATTATACGTGAATAAAATTTGCTCCATACTATCTTTCTGCAACTGAATGTTAATAACTGGAACTAAAGTTAATTTAGAATTGATTTCTGTAATATCTTGAAGCATTAAATCGTGTCTGTTTGAGTTTACAACACATGTGGATCCTGGCAAGTCAGAGAACCTGGATACAATAAATTCACCAATGATATTTATTTGTGGCAGAGAAACCTGGTAAACTGCTGCTAAATACATGTAAAGTTTACTTAAAAATGAAATATTCATTTTCCTTCCTGAACAAGAAGCATGGAATCTGAAACATTAAAAGAAACCTATCTAAATTTTCAAATGGTGTATATTTATTGTGTATTGTGTATATCAATATTAATAGTGATAGTGAATTTCCCAATTTACTTAATACAGTTAAGTCTAGTCAAATAGATAAAGAAGAAAAAAATAGTGTACCAGAAGATTGAAGATGGGGACGCCCCCGTCCTTATTCCCACTGAAGTGACCCCCTTGCAACTAGTAGGTTCCCAAGTGCTTAATACTTCCATACCTCCAGTTACCCTTAATACCTTAGGAAGTGCATCGACCACTACTTTAACAGAGGGATCACCATTACAGGATTCGACATATGACCTCAAGGAACAAGAACATGTTTCTACTGCGGTGCAACACGAAGATTATAATATAAGTGACATAACAATTCAAGAACCAAGTGACACTGAAAGCAATTCAAGTGACATTAAACAACCCAAAGATCGCAAAAGGAAGAAGATCCGCCGTACTAAGAGTATTAATACTTTCAACAAAAAGACAGATCACGTAAGTACTGTAAATGCACATCGTATTACACATTCCTTAGCGCAACAAAAGACTGAAGGAAAAACGGTGAAAATAAAAGAGGGTATACCGGTTGAAGCCCTTCATGGGAGTGTTACTAAAGTATAATTATCATACATGAGACAAGTGTTAGTTTAGAAACTAAAATGACAATTAATTATCACAGTTTGTTTATATGTAAAAAGGTAAACATGTTGAGTATCATTATATATGTTTCATATCTTCTTATGGCGACTCAACTTACCCTTACCAGTATTAATATTGGGGGTATGTACACTAAAACAAACGATTTCTTGTTAAAATCTGAAATTGATGTTGCCATATTACAAGAAGTAGGCCCAGAAATAGAAAATGTGCACTCCTCTTATAAAATTTACAATAACTCTA
>JAGDQP010027174.1:13883-25244 GCA_022664845.1 Lepisma saccharinum
TAGAAAATGTGCACTCCTCTTATAAAATTTGCAATAACTCTACGTATAATAGACTAGGTACTGCTATTCTTGTCAAAGCGGTATTCCATTTAATAATGTAAAATACCATCCTAGTGGACGTATTATAAGTGGTGATATATATGGGATTATCATATTAAATTGTTACGCGTACTCAGGTTCTAACCAACGGAAACAACGTAATGATTTTTTTGCATCAGAAGTATCACCTTATTTGAGTGGGGTACATGATAATTTGATACTGGGAGGAGATTTCAACTCCGTACTTGAGAAGGAGGACCAAGACCCCGGATTTAATTTCAGTCCGACCTTAAATGAAATTGTTGATAAATATCCCTTAACGGACATCTGGAAAAGCAAAGAAGGACAATTAGTCGGATATACGTATATTACTCGACGAAGTCGCTCAAGAATCGATAGATTTCACACAACTCTAGAGTTTTTAAAAAATGCTCTAGAAATTTTTCGATACCCTGTTTGTTTTACAGACCATTTAACATTACATTTAAATGAAAAATTATTAGAAAATCCCGATTTTTGTAACATTTTTGAGAATAAATGGAAATACTGGGTCACACGGAAGAAACATTATAAAAATTTACTTGATTGGTGGTTTGGTTATTGTAAATTAGAAATAAGAAAACTGTGCCGTTGGTATTCCTTTGAATTGCAACGTGATCAACGCAGAATCTATAATTTTTATTATCGATGTCTGCTAGAAGCTCAAAAAGATGCAATAATTAATAGTGAACACATTTCATTGGTAAATAAATATAAAATTAAAATGTTAACTATACATCGAAAAAGACTGCGAGGTATTCAGCTCCGTTCTAAACTTCCAATGTTCGATTATGATGAACAATGTTCGCTTTCTTAAGTTCTACAAGAAGCAAATCGTGGGAAAAGAAAATTAATGAAAAAAATTCGTGATGAAAATGATAAACTCTATGAGGGTACCTTGGATATTCAGAAAGTGTTTTACGAAACTTATAAACACCAGTTCGGTCAAGGACGAGTTACAATTCAGGATGATAACTTTTTAGCAACTGTACCCTTAGTAATTAATCGAAATGATAATGAAAATTTGACTAAACCCTTTAGTAATATTGAGATTAAAAATGCCACTTTTGCGGCAAAGAAACACAAATCTGCGGGGGAGGACGGGCTACCTAGCACTTTCTATCAACGATTTTGGTATTTAATAGGAGATACAATGACAGACATAGCAAATGCGTTGATTATTGAAGAAGAAGGAGTGAGAAGACCGAATCCCTCTATAGTAGTTTTTATACCTAAAATAGCTCAACCAACCAAAGTGAATCACTACCGACCGATTTCTCTCTTAAATAGTGATACAAAAATAATAAGTAGATGTATTGCGGCCAGATTGTCACTACACATGGAGAAATTGTTGGGTAACTTACAATTTGCAGCTATTAAAAGTAAGAGTATTTTTGAGTTATTACTTACTATCAGAGACTGTATTACAATCTCAAACGAGTGTAATTTATCTACCGCTATTCTTAATTTAGATTTCCAAAATGCATTTAATAATATTAACCACTCATATTTGTGGCAAGTATTACAACGATTTGGGTTTAGCAAAAGATTTATAAAATTGATAAGGTACTTATATAAAGATGCTGTTACAAAATTAAATATAAACAGTCACATAACGTTACCCATTAAGGCAATTACTGGATTACGCCAAGGCTGCCCTATAAGTTTACAACTCTTTGTTTTAGCATTTTTAATTTTGATGCAACAACAGTTAACTGGGTTAAATATTACAGAACCATCATTAAAGGTATGTGGTTTCGCAGATGATGTGACAGTGTTTATATCTTCTTTTGAAGATTATGAGAAAATGCTAACAAGTATCAAGAAATACGAGCAAGTATCAGGCTCTGTTTTGAATTATAAAAAATCTAAAATATTAGTATTAAATAATAAAATTGAATTCCCAGCTAATGCACAGATACCGATAGAAGACAGAGTAAAAATACTTGGTATATATTTTACAAAAAACATTAAAGAAACAACACAATATAATTATGATTTGATTATTAATAGAATAAGACATTTGAGCTTACGAAATTTTAGTAGAGTATTATGTTTATATTCTCGTGCAAGATATTTAAATATGTTCATTTTAAGCAAACTTTGGTATATAGCAAGTGTCTTGGCGTTGCCCGAAATCGATGGTAAAAAAATTCAAAGTATATGTGCATGATTTTTGTGGAGAAACTACGTATTTAGAGTTAGATACGCTGATCTTTGCCAAAGTTACGAGCGCGGTGGCCTAAACCTTAGAAATGTTTACTACAAAACACAAAGTTTATATATCCGAAGGTCAATCACCTTATTCACAGAAGCAAAAGACAGTGTAACGAAAAGATTATTGTGTTATTTTGTTAACAACCGTGATGTGACCTTTCCTTTAGCTATACACGATTTGCCACACGGTTGTGTTGATCTGAGAAGTATCTTGACAGCTTATCTGTATAACCCAACAAATCGCGAGGTAGATAACATGACGTGTAAGCAATGGTACGAGTCCTTTCAGTCAACATTAGCGCCTCCTACTAAGCTAGAACAACAAGAACCAAATTATAACTGGACACGGATCTGGCACAATGCCAATGTAAGAGGTATTGGAGGAAACGAAAAAACAACTTGGTTCACGGTCATACACAACATTATAGATACAAAATATAAAAGACATAAGTGTGGGTTTAGCATAGATAAAATATGTATACAATGTGGTGCAGACGATACTTTAGAACATCGCATTACGTCATGCACTCATAGTAAAAAGATATGGTACAAATTACAAAAATTCCTGGGATATGTTACAAGGCAACCACCCGTAGCAATTAATATTAAGATGATTACTAGACCAGATCATGCCTTTTTCCCACAAACAAAGAATAATGCGATAAATTGGTTCATTGCACAAACATTAATATATATCATGTAGATTGAATCTGAACATGATCCAGGTTTCTATATACAATATTTAATCAGCAAGTATTCATTGTTACAATGTGAGATGAGAGTAAAAAATTATGCTAGATTTGTAGAACATACTTTGAATAGAGAAGTAGAATTATATATATAAAAAAATAATAATAAAAGTAAAAACATGTGATGTAAAATGTGTAGCTAACAGTAAGGCAATGTGTTAGTGGAATAGAAATAAAAAAGTTAAAAACAAAGTGGTAGAGCGTTGGCGTAACATTCGTGAAGTCGTGGGTTCGATCCTAGCGGCCGACCATACTGACTGGGGTTTTTACAGCTTTTTTTCCACATTCCCACTAGGCCAATGGCGAGATGGCACCTATAAGAGAGATCCTGGCCGAATCCTTTCCCCTCCCCTATCCTGGCCTGAGCCTCAGATGCCTAGAGGCCAAAAATAAAATTCAATTAACAGTTATTTCAAAATGGCTTTAAAGGAAATGCACAGCAACTAAGTATATACATTCTATAACCGTTTATTATTACTGTTAATTTTTTCTACTATAGAATTGAAGCACGAGCGAGGAAAGCTTTTGTTATTTTTAAAGTAAGGAATAAGTTTTCTAATTCTATTGTGCATGGCTCCATCTTCTTTCGATATTAGTCTGCCGATTTATGAAGAATCACAGAAACCTTAATCCAGGGCTCGAAATGGAAATTTTTATGAAACGGAACGCTTTATCATTGTTAATATGCTATTGTCCCTTTTTGTCTATGATTACCACATTAACGAGACGGAACAGAAAGGTTCCACATATTCACAAACAGGAACGGCGTTCCTGTCTGCTGCGGTCCATTTCGAACCCTGCCTTAATCTATAAAACGTAATGCAAAGCGAGAAGCAACATTATGAAGCGACTGAGAGGAAATCAAAATTTTAATTCAACCGTTAATTTTTAAATAATCGACATATTCTGACTTATGTCACCTTATTGAATATAATTTGAATTTTATTTAAGGCATTTTGGCATCTTTGACTCAGACCGGGACTGGTTACGCAAAGGATGCGGAAGGTATCGGTCAGGGTCTTTCCTAAGGTACCATCCTGGCATTCTCCTGATGAAATTGAGGGGAAACCCTGGAAAACCTCATTCACGATGGTCGACTATTACACTACAGTAATTGAAACATTTTTTCTTTAATCGTTTTATTTAATTCTAGCAATTAAATGGTACTGTTACAATTACATGGCAGTTTGTAATATTCCATAAGGTTTAGTTTACGTAATGGCAGATTACATAAAAAAACCGGTATGCCCATTTTTAAAAATGGTTTTCCACTCGTAACAAGTATATACTAGAATTACAGCTAAGAAAGTTGTAATCTAAAAGCGCAAATAATTTACAAGTTATAGTGATTTTAAGTGTATTCAATAAATGGGAGTAAAGGAGATAATTGCACTTTAAAATGAGTTTTACAAGAATTCACCTTTTTTGGACATCTTACCTTCTTTCCATGTATTCTTCAATTGCTTTGGGAACAAACCCAGTTTCGGATAAACATAGTTAAACTACTGAAATATAACTTGACATAATATAACTTACGCTAATTGAAGAACTGAATTGCAAAACATCCCAACTCCATATGCGTATTTTTTTTCTGACGAGGAACAAAGAAACAGTCCAATGTCTTGGTATGTTATCCTATTCATCTGAAATTATTTTGTATTAAAAACATTGGTTTTTCAGTTGGGATTAGGATGTAATATTTATGCAAGTGGATAGTCCTTGGAACATAGATAACGACGAACAGAAAAAATGCAAATACGAAAAAAGTGGACTTGGGATATTTTGCAGTTTAGGTCTTCGGTTAAAACTTACTAAACAATGAGAGTCGAGGCGAAAATAAGAAATAATACTAATATTTAGTCACGTATATTCTAAGCTGTTTAATCGAGAATAGAGTTCTGGTGTGCCAAAATAATACTCACAGTAATAAATATTCAATTCACAAAATCTAAACATTGGACAAACATTCTTGGAATATTTCAAGAGTGGGATTGTCAAACGTTCTAACCTGTAAGTGTCAAATTTGAAATTTTACAAGAATGAATAGAAAACTGAATGGATTTTGCTCAGCCTTTGTGATTGATAGTAAAATCGTTGCGCTAACTTCTTAAAGTACAACTTGTTTGTATACATATATATTGACAACGCCAGTATCTGCGTTGTGTACTTTGCGCCAGTATCTTTGGACTCCAATCTTGTGTATAATTCCCAGTTTCAGCTGTCTACCGTATGCCTTGAAACATAGACTTCCTGAATAAAGCTGCATTAATGTATTGTCTTTAATGACACATGCAGGGAATTAAATGAAACCTCACACAAATATAACTAGTTCAATAGTATGAGATAGGCGTACATTATTTTTTTCCCCCACCTCCCCAAGCTTGAGGTATTTTAGGCAGTCATATCCCATAGTGGCTCATACATTTTTTAAGGCAATGAGGCAAGGGAAATTCATAATTGAAAGTTAAACCTTTTTCTGATGTTGAACTGATAAAACTGAATGTAGTAAATTTTCCAAATGAATTAAGAATATTTTTCGGATCTGTATTGGAAATATTGGTTATTTCCCACCAAAGTGAGCTATGAACAGACCAATGACTGGACTGACCCATGCTATTGAAAATTGTATATGATGCCAGAGAACCGAGTAGACGCTCTGGACCGATTGCAAAGAGGTAGACGTAGGTTTGACCGTGAGTGGTCCTGGTCTAAACTTGGTTTACCTCGACTCATATATGGACATATGCAGTCATATTCAGAAACATTTTATGGATTGACTAGCGGTGTACTAGCGAGTGACTATCAATGTTAGAAGATTGTTAATCACTCATTATTACAGCGTTAGTCACTTCAAAAAGTTTCTGAATAACGCTGATGAAGCCTATGGTTAAAACACCTTCTTACAATACAAATTCAAGTCTAACTTAGACTAAGTGTAAACCCTATCTTTGCAATTAGCCCTTAATCTCTTTTGTCCACTTGCAATCTAATCCAATATGGACAATATTTTCAGTTCTGTTGTTTACGTTTACGCTGGAAATAGCGTAAATAATATTTACAGGTTGTACTATCATATGCATAATAAGGTATACTACAGGGTGACCAATAAACTCCCACATGGACAACACTTACCAGACGTCATTTTCAAAACACTTACCAGAAGCTTTTCGAACCTTAGCCATTACAAACTGTTTTTATTCCCCTTTGATATTTTTCAATAAGCAATTTTCTATCTACAATACTTTTTGTTTCATTAGCCTTTCAAATGCCGGAGGTTTTTTGTATGATGTAAATCATTCAAGAATTAGCACATAAATAAAATCGGGCCGCAGAACGATAACAAGTGTAAAAAACTGGGTTATAATCGAAAATTTGGTCCATATTGGATTAGGCTGGAAGTGGAAAAACGAAGATAAATATTTGTTCTGTCGTCTAGGGTAAACGTCTCTGAAATTGTCCGTACCCAGTTTTTTTTCCCTCTCAAGATATTTTAAAATCAATTAAGAAAGAAAATAAGTTGGTAAAACTGACATTGTTCTCGACATGTTCCTCATTGTTTCTTTCATGACTTCTGCACACGAAATCCATCATCTTGGTTATTGGTCGTAGTTTAGAGATGTAACCCATCAAATGTAAGCAGATAAACTAAGAACTATATTTTCAATTGCCGCTAGTTATTTGCTGTTGTCATGTAATTATTATAACACTTTCCCTCTTCAACAACTAGAAGGATATTTATGGATCCCATAGGATGTATCAATATGTAAATAATTCATACCAGTTATTGCTACTAGGAGGGGCCAATTACTAGTATGCCATTTTCCCACAATATCCATTTAATTGGCATGGGACCAAATATTTAGTAATTTAAAAAAATATATAATTTCAGATTTCTAACGTAGCAATATAACGAATATCTTTTCCCGTGATGATGCATTGAGACAACACTCCCGACTTGTTTCTAAAAATTTCACAAACATGTACAATGCAAGTTTCACGTTCTCCTACGCGTATGCAACCCAATAAACTTTGGTTGCATTTGGGGTGCATACGCTTGCGAGTGAAATCCAGATGGATACTTATTTTTGGAGCCAATAGTACATATTTGAGACTTAAAGGCAAAACAGAATTACATGTGTAGATACTTTAAGGCCGTTGACGTGTAAACTATTTTTTATTAGAACATACACATTGTCATGCTTAAATAGTTGTGGTGGAATTATACCTTTCGGAGTTCAATACTGCACGGAATTAAAACCTTAATATCTTTTTGAACTGGGAATGTACCAGACTGGTAGCCAAGAGAATTGTTAATTATTTAACCCTTTTATATTCAATCTGTTTGTCCATTTTGCTTTTCTAACAGGAATATGTTTAGTCCAATAAGTGTCTTTTTTACACCAAATGCTTTTTTCTAAATAAAGACCAGTGCTAATTTTGACTCTAACGGTTTAATTAAGAAATTTGGGTTGTAATTCTATATATCTGTTATATTGTATTTATTTCCAATTTGCCAGAAAACTTTGAAACCACACACACAGTAAAAAAAATGCCGATGTTAATGAATTCACTTTGACAAATACTTCGACTGTGAGTTATTTCAACAATACAAGTTGGTGTTAATTGAGGTGCTGAGTGGTGTTATGTTTGCTGTTTTCGGTGTTGACTTGACCTTGAATTCAACTTGAAAATTGTGGTGTACGATGGTTTGAATTAACACAAAAAGTGGTTCTTCTGTGTACTTGTGGTACTTATGTGTAATATCGCCCTAGATATTAAACTAGGTAAATGACAAGATATGTATACGCAGGTAAACCATTCCCTCCTGATTGGCTGAATGTGTATGACTACAACTGGAACATATTGTCGAGTGAAGCAAACAGTATCCGTTTAGAGAAATCAGTATGTATAGTAGGATTGGAAATCGCCAGCTAGCTAGCGACAATCGGAACCAATCAGGGAAAGTCATGCTATCACAATGCCTCTTGCGATAGAGGAATTAGCAAACACGGACACGCATGTGGGTGGAAGAAAAATATACTGAAGACCCTTTGATGCATTGAAACATAACTGAAACGTAACAGGCAGCGACTGACTGACTCCTTGTGCATTTAAATGTCGACGCGAAATACTGAATATCAATTTTGCTTGGTGTTGCGTTCCCCTGACATAAGGAGCGCTACTGTCACTCAGATTTCGTTGTCAGGAGCTCGCTGAGTCATACATAGATTTTTGGATTAACAAGATTCCTGCAAAATGTTACAACTTACGTCATCACGCAATGAAATATGGGAATTCAAATGTGTTCACTGTTGTCCGGAATTGACTCATCAGGGTAAATTATGATATAGAAACTGAAAATTCAATACAATCATATTTAAAATACTACATTTTGCACCACAGTGATTATACATGATTGGCGTCTCTATGATGTTACATTAACATCGAAAACGTCGAATGTAAAGACCGGAATCAACAACGATTTGTGTTGTTTAACACTTTAAGCGCCAGACATCGTAAAACTGCACATGGGGCCAAGTGTTTGTATCTAAACATTGCAGTACAGCGCCACGTGCATAAATCTGATGCACGAAAGGGTTTTATCTCCAGATCACGTGCATCAAACTGATACACAGTTCCTCAGCTATTTGTGTATGCGTTTTCTTCACGATTATCTTAAAACCAAACGGGGAAATGTTTAGCACTGGCCTCTGGAAATAGCAGACATTAATGGTCCGTCATTTACTTGAAATTGGGCAACACTGTACTCATTCAAACATAGCTCATTTCTATCATTTTGTTGAAAAACCTGTATATATATATATATATATATATATTATGCACACCTACAATTGAAACAAATGGGAAAACTTTAGCGCTGGCCCTGGGATTGTGGTACGACTGAACTACTCGTATTTTCACACAAGGGTAATCGTTATTTATACTGTAAATCAGTTTGTATAACACCACTCCTCATGAGTGTTCGTAATCCCGCAATCATTTCTTTATAACGTTTGTTTTTACATAAACGATGGCCCATTCTTATGAAATTAAACAGGCTAGAAAAACAGACTACGAAACGAAACCGAACAAATACTTTGTACTGAAAAAAGTATTGTCAGTGATTCTTATAATGACAAAACGCTAACAGGTAATAGTGGTCAAAATAATCATACGACTAATTTTCTTGAAAAGCTTGCAATTTCGTTGATTTTTAGTACACAGCATCAAATGGATTCAAATATTACAGGTAACAAGGCAGAGTAGTCGCCGTTGTTCCGGATTATATGAAAAGCTTTCTGAACGGTATGGAAGAGGATATGAAGTTAAAAATTCTAAGCAAGTTCTAACATATAGTTCAGGTTGAACGTACGAGAAAGCATGCGTATTTACTGTTTTTTTGACAAGCATACTGCAATTCTGAAAAAAAATAGGAGCATGCTTGTAAGATACTTGTCACCTTGCCAGTGCTAAAAATATCTTCAGGTTACTCAGACGAAGTTGAGTGTGTATTGACTGTTTTTATGTTTTATTGCTGTTTTCGGTTTGACAAGCACACGACAATTCCAAAACGTTCGGAGCATTCTTATGTAACATTTATATTTCACACAAATAATGTAGCAATTTGTTATTTGATAAACATTTAACACTTATGTAATGAACTAAAAATGTAACAATCAGATAAGAAAGTACTGTTCAGATTCAAATTGACTTTAGTTAACATATTCTAAATTATCATAATATGGCTTCGAGTCAAAGACGTATAAAATTTCATGCAGGGGCCACGTGCATAAAAATTAGCTCAAAACATCATAAAACAAGCTCAAAACTATAAAATAGCAACAATCAACCTCTTTTGTTTATAAAGAACGAAAATAAAATTGTTGGCGTGGTGGAAACATTGACCGATTTTTGCTGTGGCCCTCTGGAATATAACAACGTGTGCATCAATTCTATACACAATGGCCTGATGTTAAAACACATTTGTGAGTAATATATAAGCACATGGCGCTTAAAGTGTTAAATTAACTCACACAGAAGGTTCTCAAATTGAGATGAACAAACAGCGTCGTTTTTGTTGTGTAACAATGTCAAGAACGCCAGAAGAAATTAAGGACGTATGAAAGAAAACAGCCAAAAAATATACTGGTATATTTGTACCCTTTCTGAGCATTAAAGGATTAATGAAATTTACTATGTTGACAAGGATACGCAATATGTTTCAAACTTACCTTACTGACGTATGAGTTATTGCACTTCATGGTGATGTTGTATTAGCAACTATATTATTTTTGTTACGATATCATTAGAAACTTTCTCCTAATTTCTAAGAGATTTTCAAGATAGTGATTGGAGTCCGCTTTATCTACATCAGAAAACTATTTTGTACTCTGATAGTCTCGGTCCACGAATGCAAATTTTCATGCTTGACGAGAAAAATATAATGCCAAGTCAATCAATTGACCCCTTTTAGTAATGGTTTTTCTGAATGATGCCACGTGGAAACCATTATTGTTCATACAA
This sequence comes from Lepisma saccharinum, assembly GCA_022664845.1. Lineage (NCBI taxonomy): Eukaryota > Metazoa > Arthropoda > Insecta > Zygentoma > Lepismatidae > Lepisma > Lepisma saccharinum. Next base: position 24,452 of record JAGDQP010027174.1, read on the forward strand.
AAGCTTTTAATCTTTAGGAAACATTTGCAGTGTACATAACATACAAATAGAACTATTTCTGACAATTAATTGCTTTGATACTTTTAGTTGTACATAAAGCACTGAGTGGTTATTCTTTTCATAAAGGAATATGTGATTATAACAAGTAGATAAGGTACGAGCTCATAGAAGCTACTATAATTATAGCTTGATATTTAGAAGTGCCAACATGAATACTTTCCTGTTATCAAAATTTCGTGTTATTGCATGTTGGAACGCAGCAACGACAATAAAGCATTATCCATTAGTAGGAAATGAATACAACAATAGGCGTTTCAGACTTTCACTCTTTTGAATAATATTCTATAACATGTTATCTTCTGGGACGGAATATGTGTTCCTATGTGACGGGGTATTATTTATAAATACCAAACTCCGAAATCAGAAGACCATTGAAGTAATATTTTAAGATGCCTTGACGAATTGTATTGTAATTGTACTGTATTGAACGAATTGTAACTTAAAACTGATCAAGCGCACTAGTTCTTAGTTGAGTAACAAACGTTTTATAGGAGCTCATCTCCTTTGATTTGTGTATTTTTTGGTGCCAATATGATGAATTGGTATGTCTGAATGTCCAGAAGTGAGGCAAAGAGAAGATGGCTGCTGCTCTCCAATATGACAGCCACAAAATCGGATGAGTTTTAACATCAACCTACATAACTACACAACTATTCAACATACAGGAATTTTTCTTTCCTCAAAATTTTTCAGGTGAACGTAACTATTACAGTCATTTAAATTTTAGCTGTAC
>JAGDQP010027175.1:0-25243 GCA_022664845.1 Lepisma saccharinum
GGTCTTGCACACCCAGTCTTGGTCTTGCACACCCAGTCTTGGTCTTGGTCTTGGTCTTGGTCTTGCATGCAAGAGTCTTGGTCTTGCAAGCAAGAGTCTTGGTCTTGCATGCAAGAGTCTTGCAAGTTTTGCTTTTAAAAAAAATATACGTTTCATACGTAAATTTTACACCGGATATAGGGATTAGTAAAAGCTATGCGTATCATTGCCTGCCTTAATGCGTCAATAGTAACGGAAATATGTTTTAACGTATTGTTTATTTTCATGTAAGTGTACAGAATACAACTACCGAAGTTCAAGTTCGCTTTAATTTGAACAACATCACTAACATTTTATTATTTCACTTTTAGTTTACTTGCTGTTTTAGGCACACAACTATGTTTCATAAGCTTTGACAGACTGCAATCATGGGTTATCGAAAATGATGTCCAAAATAATTTAGACATTGAAGTTCTTACCTTGTAACTATCCATAAAAGTGTGCTCTCTGTCATCTTCTAGTCACTGTTCCATTTATTTACCATTCTCCGTGCTCCAGGTAAGTTCCAAAGGAAGACCAAACATACACGGATATTGTGTTTAACTAAAACTTACAAGAGAACTATTTTTGCTGTTCAGCGAGTTTTGACTTCGAACCTTATTTGAATCATATAGATAGCGAAAATGACACGCACAGACACGCACTCTGTCATATATTTGTGTCCCGAATAAGTTGAGTTGTGTAATTTGAGCGACTTTTAAGCAATAAAATTAACCTTAAAAGTGAAACTTTATATTAACAAAATGAGTTACCAGATGCATTTCCGTAGGTACTTTTACGTGTAGAACACAAATTTCATGATGACAATGTTCGCAAATTGAATGTTTTTTATACAAACTCCAGTTTATGATCGAAAATGAACAAAATTCCATAGAAAGTAATGCCGTAAAGGAACAACAATACAACTGTGGGAAAGGGGAAGTTAGGCAGGGGATTATAAATACAAAAAAAATAATGGTTTCTAATACCTTTTGGGGGGTCTAGGGCGCTTGCAATCGCTAAACCACTGATCAACTACACGGTTATTTAATGCGGACATTTTAAATAATACAATTTGAATTTTTACTTTCGTACGTACATTTTTTCATCCCATCTTCTCTTTGGTGTGTAATTCCTGAACAAAATTGCAACACTCTCGCTTCTTCTGCGCTCTCTTCGTTTAGGTACATTTTCAATACCCCTTACCATACAAATATTATCATAACTACATTAGAAACTAAAATTATAATGAATAATTAGAATAGTAAACATTTTTCAAAATACTTACGAAAAAAAAATTCTCGTCTGTCATGTCACATCTTATATTTGTTTCAAACATCTTATTTAACATACTATTTATTTTTTGAAAGTTAAATATTTTAAATAACTGTGGTAAGCACGAGAAAACGCAACTGATTTGATAATTTTTATAAATATTCGAAATTTAAATTTAAAATGAAACAGTTAGGCAATAATACTAATTATAGTGAATTAACAAGTTCTAAAAATGAAAATAAGCATACTGAATTGTTTTTCAATCTAAACAGACTTCACTTTCTTTTATTTTTCATTATTAGAAACCATTATTTTTTATGTATTTATAATCCCCTGCACACCTTCCCCTTTCCCACAGTTGTATTGTTGTTCCTTTACGGCATTACTTTCTATGGAATTTTGTTCATTTTTTATCATAAACTGAAGTTTGTATAAAAAACATTCAATTTGCGAACATTGTTATGGTGAAATTTGTGTTCTACACGTAAAAGTACCTACGGAAATGCATCTGATAACTCATTTACTTAATATAAAGTTTCACCTTTAAGGTTGATTTTACTGCTTAAAAGTCGCTCAAATTACACAACTCGACTTATTCGGGACACAAATACTGCATATGACTGAGTGCGAGTCTATGCGTGTTATTTTCGATATCTATATGCTTCAAATGAGGTCTAACTCGAAAAACATGTCCGAAGTCAAAACTCGCTGAACGGCAAAAAAGTTCCCTTGTTAGTGTTGTTGTTTTCGTCAAAGAAGCACTAATGTCCACAAACCCAGGCAATTGACGATAATGAGACTAGTCATGGCTCAAGCGAGCTCTGGCAGAAGAGTGATAGAAAGTATAATTACTTACAAATTTGAATCTATTTAAGCCTAACAGGCATCTATGGCCTAAGGCTTGGGACAACAATGGGAAAGTTAGCTGCCAGGACTTTGAGTTACGGTACCATCCCAGCATTCGCTTGGTGGGACTGAGGAAACTCTAGAAAACCTCAGCCAGGATGGCTCGGTAAAATTACTTACGAGTTTGTGGACCAATACTTTTCTGTTGAACAAATGTATTAAAGTAAACTTGCTCAATACAAGCTCACACGCCCGTTACCTCTAGCTTACTCTAAAGTAACTTTTGCGTTGCATCCAAAACCATAGCCCATATCTAGTCATATTCCTCCCGACTTTATCTACAAGTGACGAACAATTACCAAATGTACTGCAGAAACTGTTGTTTTATTCAGACTCAATTCTCCGTAGCATAACATATAAAACAGAACTCAGTTTTCAGTAACACATATCAACAGACATTTTATAAAATCGACTAGTAGCTTAGAACACAAAGACTTGGCTACACAAATCAGTACAGACTCTGAACTGACCATAATCCACCTTAATCTGGATCAATAGATCATACCACGACAAACCTAACATCAGAAAAGGCAGGACAACAGACTTCCTTTTGCCCTTTATCCAAATTATCCTTAAGGGGAATGTAAAGCCAAGATCTTCAACAAGAGACGGCAGCACTATCTCCGTATGTGTCTTATGTATTTTTATCGTTGCACGAAATTTCAATGTTGCTCCTACAAATTCAATCCTAGCGAGTTCAGACTTTCAGGGAAGAAAGTTCATAAGTAATTCAAGAGTTCTATCCGTGCCGATTTTTCATTTTCTATCTTGTTCATTGTTGAAATCGTTTCAGTGTTATTATGCCCATAACAATGAAGCTCTTTCAATATGAAAGAAAATAAAAAAATCGGCACAGGTAGAACTCTTGAATTACTTATGAACTTTCTTCCCTGAAAGTTTGAACTCGTTAGGATTGAATTTATAGGAGCAACATTGAAATTTCGTGCAACGATAAAAATACATTAGACATATAGAGATATAGCGCTGCCATCTCTTGTGGGAGATCTTGGCTTTATTTGGCCCTTAACAGGAAGGTTTTTCTTCTATTGTAAGCTTAGTGTACAGTAGTGTACATTGTACGTTTAGGTTAGTATGCTACAGTAACAGCGGCATGATTCTCAGATCCACTCACACGGATTGCACAACTGAGAACACCTAGAGTCCAGCGGTATTTTTACAGAAGCCAAAGAAATTCATGTGAAGGATATAATGATTTCCCCTTCCTTTGCACGTTTTAGAAATATTCAAATAGTGCGTGTGCAAGACTCTTGCAGCTGGTCTTGGTCTTGCACCCCTTGGTCTTGGTCTTGGTCTTGCATCAGTATCCCTGGTCTTGGTCTTGGTCTTGGTCTTGGTCTTGGTCTTGGTCTTGGTCTTGGTCTTGGTCTTGGTCTTGGTCTTGGTCTTGGTCTTGGTCTTGCATGCAAGACCAAGACCAAGACTCATGCGCTCATCACTAACCATACTACAAGAACCTAATAATGTTAACAGAGATACAGGATTTCAACTTAGTCAGACTTGGACACCAGTCATAAAGAAAGCATACATGAAAACGACCAATCAGCGTCAAGCTATAGGCTAACCAATCAGAGACACGGATTCTTAAGCTCCGCCCCCTATCGTTACTATATTTAGTACACCTGAACTGGTCTCAGTACACTTGCCCTGAAGATGAGAACAATGTGTGCTCTTGAAACGTCGGCTCTATCGTCGGACTTCACTTGGCTGATATCCCGAGAACATCTCTATAATATTCTCCGCCAGGAAAGCTTCAATTCTTATATTCAGTGATATTTTCAACATACCATTCTCTTCTTTTAGATCCCTTGATGGCGAAGTCTAAGAAAAAGGCACCATATTAATCCCGCTCATGGTGTCCGTTCGTCCGCGTCCAGAAATTAAATCTCAGGAAATACAAGGTGCGTGAGGTGTTGTTGGAAAGGTCTTGACTAAACTAGCTCAGAGCCGCTAGAACCTGTTTGGTGCAGTGGTTCAGTGTTGCCGGTCCATCTTTTAAATTGTTCAAATTGCTTCCATTCAGTTAGACCTAGCTGCGCCAAACTTTGCATAAACATTATAAAAACACTGAGGTCGCCTGCGTCTCCAAACAACCTACTTATCAGTGTTGCCAGCCTATTTTCTATAAAATTATCTTTGTTTTCAAATTCTTTCAATTATTTTAGCCATAGAAACACCAAACTTGGCATAAACATTGTTTAATACAATAGGGATATACTGAGGATGTTTCCGCTCCCCAGGAACACCGTTATTAGTGTTGCCAACCCATGCCAAAATCTATCTCATGAACCGTAAGGTGTAGAGAGATGCTTGAAGTCTCGTTGGAAAAATCTTAGCTAGAGTAGGTCATGGGCAAAGGTAGGAGGAATTCGGGGGAAAGTGGGGGTTTTGCCCTCGACTACTTACATCAAAATTTGTTAATAGAACAAAATAATTGTTTCTCTAAGACTAAAACGGTAAATAAAATCGCGAACAATTGTGTGTGTATATGCAAAGGTGTGTCTCGTAAGGAGCGGGGGCTTGCTCCCCGAATAAATTCCCTAATATTTAAAATTAAGCGTTTCTCTATGGGGAAGTGCGAAATAAAAAAAAAGTATTTAAAAAGGAATTTACAAAAAACACGCTTTTTTAAGATGGACTAAAAAGTCAAAAATAATAAACTTATGAATCGGAAAATAAAAACGTGGGTGCTCTTAGATATTATGATTTTATGATACCGACGCTTTTATTTTCCTATTCATAAGATTAATTCAATTTATTATTTTTACTTTTTAGTCCATCTTAAAAAAGCATGTTTTTTTAAAATCCTTTTTTAATTATTTTTTATGTATAATAGATTAGTAGAAAAACCTCTTCGGAGTAAAGGGAAGAGTGACGTAAGAATTCTGCTCACAAAAGAAGTTATATCAATTTTGCGAGTGACTTTGTTTGTGTCACTGTGGTGGAAGTGTTTCTTTTCTGATAAAATTAATACAATTAACAGACTTAGTATCTTCGTTCCGCCATAGTGACACAAACAAAGTCACCCGCAAAATGCTCGCACTTCTTTTGTGAGAAGAATTCTTGCGTCACTCTTCCCTTTACCCCGAAGGGATTTCTCTATTAATATCACTTATTTTGTAAGGTCCCGTATCTCGAAAACGATAACTCCTATCAAAAAAGTAAGCATCAATTTGCCTCCGCGAGGTTAGCAATTGACCCCCAAAGTCCCCTGATAGTAACCACTCTAGGCTAAAACAATGACAGACAGAATGACAGAGGCCCTTTTCTATCTTTTGTGAAAATTCTGTGATTGGGCTAAAAAGATTTGAACCCCTTCACCGATTTTGAGGTGGGATACACCGTTTGAATGGTATTGAAGCGTAGATTACAATTCCGCAAGTTTCAGCTGCCTATATGGTCTGTAGTCAGTGATATCATAAAAAATGTGAAATTTTTATTTTTATTTCAAACCGCCCTAGGGGGTCCAGGGAAATCCTACCGACTCAAATTTCTTTTTTCTGTGCTTTAGTATGGCAAAGAGCTTTTAAATGCAAGTTCAAGCATCAAAATCGGGCTTATAGTTCGCGAGATCCGAAATTAGCTGTGTATATGTGAGTGCCCCTAACAGACTCGTTTCTTAGCGTCACTCGAAGAACTGCCGTTGCCGACCGGGTGACCGAGCGGTCTTCGGCGGTAGACCATTGGCTCGAAAATCTCAGATTCGATTCCCGGCACGTGCATGAGTGTGGATTTTAATAGCTAAAGGCGAATCGTGACGGGCCGAAGTCCAAAGTTACTAGACTGGCCCATATAAAAATATTGTTTGCCAAAGTTTATCAAAGAACTACCGTTTTTCATCATGATTATTAAACTACCTGCGAGATAGGCAACCCAAACTTCACACGATAGTTGCGGCGTTGTGTGCATTTAAGGATAATTTCCAATTATTTTATTAATTAATTATTACAGTTAACTGGATCCTTCTATCGTATATCGTATATCATTAGATCCTTCGATCTAAGGATTCAATATGGTATTGCCATCGAAAACAAGCAAGTTTACAAAATTTCAAAGAAACCGGATGATTATAAAGCGTGTAAATAGTGAACAATTGTGTGTGTAGACAAAGTTAAGTTTCGTAAGGAGTGGGGGAGAGGGGTTTGCCTCCCTACTACTTACATGAAATTTTCCTAACAGCTGAAAATAAGCGTTTCTATAAGAGGAAAAGTGAAATGTAATAAATAATCATTGAGATTCCCCAGGAACCCAGTTGCCAGTGTTGCCAGCCCATGCCAAAAAATATATCTCTCATGAACCAAATGCTATGATGAGACCGGAGCCTTTGCGATTGTTAGTTCAATCGCAGATCTAACTGTTTAGTCATGAATACATTGGAAATTTCATACGTAAACCAACTATTAACACTTACTCCACAACATAGTTAAAAATTTGGTAGATGTCAATCCAACATATGCTCCATAAAGTGCAAGGAGATGAATAGAAGAGATGCCTATGACGTTAATCCATTTGACTGGCTGTTGAACAGGTCTCGTTTTCTCAATGGCTTCTGTCTTTTCAGCGTTTACAAGCGGCTCTGCATACATTTTTTCATTGGGAGCCATCACGTTTGATTCTGCAATAAAAAGCAAGAAATATAGCTTATTAATATATACAAAATACAGAATGAATAAATAATGCATAATAACTACCAGCGTAGGAGTCGCCGTAGCTCAGACAGTAGCGCGTCTTACCACGAATTAGTAGGTTCGGGTTCAAGTCCCGGCTGGAGACTCATCTTCAGTGCTCTCATGCCTGGCGCCCTGAGCTTTTGTCAGCTTCCTATCAGATTGGGTATTAGAGTGTACTTGGTAGTCCTGCGCTCCTTTAGAGGTAAAAGTGGTCGAGTGTGGGACTGGATATCCCACAGGGATATCTTTAACTTACACCAGCGTAAATAACTATTTAGGCCTCGAGAGCACCTAGGGTTGAATCGCAGTGACCACCAGCGTGTGTACTCACCTTAAAGTTTTAGAAAGAAACATACACATCTGAAAGTTAGAACAATGCTACTACGTACCGTAGATGATAAGATCCGCCTACTTAAATATGATTATACTCTGTTTAACGATTATTTTATAACATAGCAGACAGCTTGTATGGTTGAGAGCTGCTATCCGTGATCCCTCCCAGTGAGAAGACCACCCTTAACATTTTTGCGGGACAAAATTCGATAGAAACCGTTCAAAACTAGACTTACACCCTCCAAATTTTGACTTTACATCTCCTCCCAAACTGAAAATCCTGGCGGAATCCCTGGCTACTATTAAGGGGCCGTGGTGGCTCAGTGGTATGTAATTTATTCAATTTCCTGAATATAAAATATGTCCTCCTGCAAGAAGAAAATTCTTATTGTGTTTAACAGCTGTCACAATAGAGATTTTATTAACTGATCAAGTGACAAGAGTTTAAGCTGAATGTTACATATTATTTGTACAATTACACTATGAAGACTATAGGATTTTTAAAAAAATAGTTTTAAGCCCTTTAGGCAAGTTTGGCTCAGGCTGAAAGACTACTGGAAAAAAGTTAGCTTTGTCCATTTTTGGCGAAATTGAGATCAGAGTGCCGTTAGTTAGCTCTTTGAAGAGGCTTTCTACTAAGCTAACATGATAGTAGATGAAATGTATAGTCCGTCTGCTTCAAGTAAATCTTTATTTGATGTTCAGGTACAAGCAATGCTTTTTCTGAATTTTTAAAACGCTTTTCTGTAAAAATCAATAAAATGGACAAAGACCGTTCTTTTCCTTTAGCCTTCATATTTAAATTTGCCTGATAATTTTAAACAAAAACATTATGCTAATTATATAAGAGTTGTATATTAATGTAAGAGTCGTATTATGTAAGAGTTGCACAAGTATTTCTACATATGACATAGAAAATTAAATTTATTACTGTCATCTAAAGACAGTTTTCTTTTTAGAAAAGAAATCCACGTAATTAAAGAGTTGATTTAATTAAATTGTTATTCCAAATATATTAATTGTTAATTGGATAATATTGTTGTAGACTACCCTTATGTATTATTTTGTTGAGTGAATAAATCGTTGAAAAAAATTGTTAGAGTGCTCTCCGCTGGCGCTTGGGGTCATCGGTTGAATCCCGGCTCGTGACATGTGGGATTTGTGATGGCTCGTGTGTGGGTTTTCTCGGGGTTCTCCCGTTTCCTCCCACTATCTTAATTACACCAATTTTCGCATAATTTCCATACGACCTGTGCCAAAGTTGCCTAAAGGCGTGTAAAATAAAATTAAAAATAATCTTAATTTTAAGATTAATTTGGGTCTGTTAAAAATGATAGACCATTGGACAATCTAACAGTACACTTAAGTTTTCAGACTAGATTTATCTTTAGGTATAAATATCGTCTTTGCCACCTTGTTTAGACTTTTGGTGTCGGTGGGTAAGTCACTCTGGTAATTTGGGTCACGACCGGATAAAGGTTTGGTCATCGGGTCGCTGGTAAGTCACTCTGGTAATTTGGGTCAAGACCGAGTCAAGTTTTGGATCGGATCGTTGAATCACCAAAAGTGGTCCGATTTCAACTCTGAACGGGGTCACAAGCATTTGGTTTGACCATCTTGCAAAAACGACCCAGCTTCGTATATTGTTTGTGAAAGTTATGCATACTCAATATTTTACTAAAATAATACTATTATTAGTGCTACGAGATTGGCGGGATTTCGTTGCGTTCAGCGGTAATTTTATGTATAGCTTGACGGGAATTGAATGTGAGGAAAAGTGACACATCCTTATAATAAGACAACTATTCTAAACAAGGAGTATGACTTACAGTCACCCTTAATCAAGAATGGTCAGAATGCTTTACATTCAGTTCTTTATTACCAATAAATGTACCGCTCGAGAAATAAAATCAGATTTTGTAATATATCTACAGCAACCACTGCACTACAACGTAGAATTACACGTTGATACCACACACGAATATCTTCAAATATAGTGGAGAAATTAGCAAACAGTGTAGGGCTAAGAAATGAAACAAAAATCCGTTAGAAAGAGCACGCGTGTAACCGACGATTTAATTTTATGTGCAAAAGCTTCAAGACCCATCTATGGGTCATTTGGGAACCAACATTTGTGTATACTTTAATTTATTGTATAATTTTGAAATGAAAACATAAAATTAAACAATGCATTACCTACATACATAATATCGTTCGAATTGAAAGAAACAAGAATGTGAAAACTACGTAATGTATGAAAAGTTTAGCCTCCGTAAGAAAATTAACATGGTTTGAGGCAAAATTAAAATCCTGGTACTCGTGTATGAGGTATGTTCTTGGCTAATTACCACTGCGTGGAAATGAGGCATGGTATTGCCACAAATGACGTCACATCCGCACAAATAACGTCACATGATGTCAATGTTTTCGATTAGTAACAGAAATTCGCAATGATTTAAACAAAGTATCTTAGCAATGAACTGACATATCAAGTTTTGAAGTAAATTTTGAAAGCTGAATATTGGCTGGGTTTTATTGTGTTTCTTTTTTTGGTGGCGGAGGGAAGAGTCTATTTATTGATAAAAGCGCATGAGAAACAATACCACATATATTAAATGAAACAATATTTAAATGTTTTGTTTCTGAGATTAACAGAATTTCTCATTGGAGATAATTTTACACGCTTGGTAGTATACAATGCCAAGCAATCAACTAATTAACTATTCTTTTCTATTATCTTCCTGTTGTAAGTTGCTAGAGAGCTGCTAGGTTCTTTTTAACGATGTCAGGTTCCTTTCCAGCACTCGAAGAGCTATTGTCTTCATTAACGATATGTTGAACTACGGCATCTTCCAAGTTCACTGTAATCGCAGTTACATCATCACATTCGAGTTTATGCCTTTTGCAATATAAACGACGTGCTTGTGAATGTTTACTCCTTTTTTCTTTTTAGTTTGTGATAGAGGTCTTCTAGTTTTATCCATCACAGCAGAGAAAAAGATAACGCACCGGACAGTAAAAACAGAGTTAGCACCACTCAAATTCTCCTGTCATTATGGGCAAGTGTCGTCTCAGTTCGCATTTGATTCGCATGGCGGCGCTAGTGAACGGTGAGGAATTCAAAATGATTGACTCATGTAACAAACTTTTTTCGAAACGGGTATACTTTTTAAAGTAAAAAAAAAATATTGCAAAAGAAAAAAAAACAATCTTCACTCTTTGCAATGACATATATTAAATGGTAAATAAATGTACCATTTTAATATAATAAAAAGTAGAAAATCAATGTTACATTATTTGGCATAAAACTGTTGCAATCAAACTGCGCACCTCTTCAGAGAAAAGCCCATAAAATTCATGTACTGCAAAAGAAACTTTGCAAAATTATTTATGTCACTCAGGAAGGTGTAAGGAATTATATATTTTAGATTCGATGTTCCTGCTTCATTAGTTTAGTAGAAAAGTATAAACAAAAATGCTTAAATAATTAATTAATAATTATTCTCTAGAAAAATAATTTAGAAACGTTATAAATAGCATCATTATCACTTTTTCAATAAAAATAATAACGGTATATATGCTATTTTATAACAATTTAGAACGGCAAATGTTCCCTTAACGTAATTCGTGTCGGATTAGCTAATGACAATCAAAATTGTAGCACGTAGAATTATACAGAGAAATATATAATCTCTCTGTTACAGAAATTACATTCACAAATTTGTACGCATTTTCTTTCTGGTTTCGAGGAAGTTCCTTTTCTGATCGATAAATGTCTGTGAGAGCTCAAAAGCTTTAGTCTGATGAATTGAAGCATATGATTGGTTCATACTGCCATATTTCAGCTAATAACAAATCCTGAACCAATCTGAGAACCAGGGGCGTAACCAAGAGTATTCTACACAAGGCTGGGGTCAGACACGCCTCTTTCTACCTCTGAAGCTGAGGGTAGTTTGTTACGTCACGCGGCGACTGGTCTGCCGATGGAATTGCACACGTTCTGTGGGTTGTCGTATGAAGAACATGCTTGGTAACACAATTATTGTTTCAATGCGTTAATGTGTCGACTGTATTGACGAGTTAAATATTTTGAGGAAATAAACACAGAATTGGACTTACTCAAATAGAAGCTTTGCAGGAAGATTTGGAATGTTACCGGTACGGTACATCGCGAGAAACAGCGTAACAAAACACTTAAAATTCAGACGGTAATTCTGCGCACACTTTGAATTTGGAAAAGTGTGTGAAAATAATTAAGTAGCACCAAATGTTTTTAATAATAATAATAATAATAATAATAATAATAATAATAAGGCCTGAACTATAGTTACCTAAAGGCCTTAAAATAAATTCAAAAATAATAGTAATAAATTACACATAGCTTATTTCGTGAACAATATTTTAAAAAGTCAATGACGGCAAGAGGATTTGATCATTTCCTCCTTATAGTTTTTTTTGAAAGGGTCATATTGTGTTTTTCGTTAGGAGGAAACGCCATAAATTAATTAATTAATTAAGCATTTTTGTTTATACTTTTCTACTAAACTGACGAAGCAGGAACATCGAATCTAAAATATATAATTCCTTACACCTTCCTGAGTGACATAAATAATTTTGCAAAGTTTCTTTTAAATACTGCTCTTTAATTCATGACTTCGTAAGCAGAAGTTTTGGGATGAACAAAGACTTTGTATCTCAGATATCAAGGCGTTAGAGAGAATGAAATGAAAGGTTATCCACTACACTCAAGCACAATAGAAGGTGATAAAATGTAAGAATTGTAACTACGGTAACAAAAAAAGTAAAGTTGTCCCCATGCGATACGCAGGCGCCATGAACGGCACATGGGGGATGTAGAGGTAGCGCTCCGCATAATACTCTCAACCTACGGTACGAACTGAGGTGACGTAGCTTTTCAAATTTTAGAAAGATTCTGTTAGAAAATCGCTCGCCCGCATTAAACAATTGAACTGATGTATCCTAAATAAACATAGATTCAGGAATTCTGCAAGGATTTTCATTTTGAGAGGGAAACTACAATTAGAGGGGGTAGAGGTAACGTTTTTCAGGGTTTCTATAGATTTTTACTGTAAAAAATTTGAAGTTGGTGGTGCTCGAGAATTTGGAGCAGTGACACATCCTATTTGAGGGTGGGGGGTGGGGGGATCTGTCAGAATCACTCCGTCGTTTGATATGTCTTTATCATTACTTAAAAAACTGTAAAAGTAAAAGAGTAAAGCTATTGAATATTATATTAAAATATTTAAATAAGCATTTACCATTAAATTCTAACGAGAATATATTTAATTATATTTTTGAACAACCTATCCTTGTGTAGTGGACTTCGGCAATTTCACATTTACGACAGGACCCTTAGAAATTCGAAAACAAATTTAACACTATGTATAGCACCAGCAAATACATGGTCTCGTGATTTCGCCGTATAATAACACTATTATAAAATATTTTGAATCCTTACATTGAAAAACAAACGTTAGAGATTTTTCAATTTTCTGACAGATCAACGTTTTTGACTGTCCGGTTTTGCTATCAATTCTTCAGTTTCTTTGAACATTTTAAAACGGTGATTAAGGGTGTTTAATAATCGGAAGGGTGATTAAACAGGAAAAGAGTGAATATATTCAACAAAATATTCATTTTATTAGGTAGATTTCGAGGAAAAATCTACCTACTGAGATTGATACGATGTGTCTATGTATATTCAGTACGAGCGGTCCCGGGTTCGATTCCCGGTGGGGGTTCAAAAAATTTCGGTGTTGACCCAGCATCGTGAGGACAATTGGGGAGCTGGTGTGAATAAAAGACAGTGGCGATCACAGTGAGAGCTTCGGCTCTCCTCTCCCAACCCGTCTGGTCAGCGTGGGAGCAGTAGACCAACTCCTCCCTTCGGGGAGAGGCCTCATCCACTAGTGGATTGAATATGGCTGTGATTTATTATTATTTATATATATATATATATACACGCTAGCAGCCATAATTTTGAAGATATTTGAACCAAATTTTATTATGTTGTTTCTAGGCTTAATAGCTCGGCTAAGTTAGTTAATGAGCAAAATCGGCAAAAGGGGGTTGGGGTGGGGGTTGAAATTTTTAAAAAATATATATCAGCCCCTATGGAGTTTAGAGGGAAACTTGTCTGCATAAATTATAGTACTTCCTATGAAGTTTACGGTGACAACAAACAATTCAGAGGTTGTGGAGGTACGAGTGGGGATGGAAATTCTAAATTTTCAAAACCACGTCTTGTGGGGTATCGTTGAAAAGCTCTTGATTATTAATCTATAATTCAATAACTAGTTTCTCGATAGCGCTCATATAAGGCGAGATTTGAATTTTTGACAATAAAATAAAAACTTCGAGATCTACCTCAGCCTGTAGGCCTGCCGAAAGGGATTTTCCAATGTCTTTTTGGTTGCCTTGTTACGTTCTTGAAATTTATACTGATTTTATTTCCCTAAGCTTACGTCAATTACAAGGGCTTCTTCGCTGATCTATTAGAATAATACAGAGTCACTGCTCGAACTGATAAATTCCACGGACTGTGTTGATCGACAACGAACTTTTAAAGTTCCCTTGGCCAATGATTGTCGTAAATTTACTCTTTATCTCATTTCCCGACTTTTTGTGAAGTTTATCAATGTTTTCTTTCGTTTGTGATTACGACAATGGCTCGCTCATTTCTCTATAGTATAACAACATGTACAGTGAATCAAGCATGACAACCCAGAAATGTTTTTACATTCTTACACATGATTTTTACATTCTTTTCTTTAGTTCACAATAGTTCGTGGTGTCTTCAAGTCATGCAACGTTCATTTAATTTAACCCATTTCCCGACGTCATAAAATGATGAAATTTTGCACAGTGACGTAAGTCGGATGATAATACAATATTCCATTGTTACTTTCATATATTTCTATATTTTAAAAGCATATGTTAATATTTCATTTAATATGGACTTCTTTTTTTCCTAAAATAAATACTAGTCTGCAACGATGCTAGAACACTTTGGCATTAGAATCAAAAAACATTAGCTTGAGAAAAAGTACTCGAACACCGAAATAACTCGAAAAATATAATAAAAAACTTTTTAAAGACATACTTTTGTTATACAATTCGTACTAAAAAGCGAAAAATAATTTTCTTTATGCATGACTTAAAAAAGAGGCGCGCCAATTCAAGGACTTATAATGTGACTATATGAGAGCGCGCTCCCTGCTTTTCTTTTTAGTCTTGCATAAACAAAGTTATTTATCACTTTTAGTGCGAATTGTTTCAGAAAAGTACGCCTTTAAAAAGTTTTTTTTAATTATTTCTTTTTCACTCACATCGCTTTGAGTAACAAGAAACTCTGAGATAACTACTGAAATATTATTTCTGAAGGAATTTTGAAAGAAGTAGAAATTTCATTACAAGCAAAAATTTCTCTTTTACACTACAATTTGCCCTTATATGGTTAGGCTATTTAATTTATATAACCTTTTTCTATGGCTACCGTGCTTCGAACTGGAGCTCGTTTGTGATTCTATGAGAATTAGTTCCAGAGCTACAGCCATTTAAACCAAATCCTACGTGATCCTGAAACAATCCTTCCGCTCGCATGATTTTATTTTACGCCCAGAAAAACACAACATAACCCAATTTTAAATTTTCATTGGCTGAATTTGTTTGCCTGACGTCACCTTTCTACTGTGTGGGTAACAGCATTACTAATTGGAGCGAGGGCTTACAAATAATGGAAAGGATGTTATTTCAATACAAGTCACGAAAGATTAGGAAGTACTGTGCGATAGCTTGTACTTTGACTGAACGAAGTTAAGATAAATACAGGGTTTCTGACAGGATTTTCAATTTGTCGTGAGGTGGGGGTAAGCCAAAGTTAGGGGGTGTAAGTAGAATTTACAGGGTTTCTATCGATTTTTAACGGTAAAACTTTCAAAGGTGAGATGTGCGCTCAATGATTTGGAGGGATGACATCCCAATTGGGTGGTGTGGCAGAGTCCCTGTTTTAATACGCACTCGAGTTGACCAACAGGTAAAGCCTAGTTCAAATGAGTCACAAAATTAAAAGTTACAGAAGTACAGATTTGCAACAGGTGCTGAAGTGCACGAATCGCAAATAAAAACACAAGTTTCAGTTAGGGAAGTGTAACATGAGACTGAAAAGGATGAAAGTATGGAGAAATATTAGTTTGCTTACGTGTTGCGGTCGCGCAAATGAAGTACTCTAAGTTTTAAACGAGATGTGTATCGTTTATAGTATTTAAAAACATCGGACTTTAACTCACCTGTCTGTCGCTTTTGCTTCCTCGACACTGAGTTCATCTTTGTAGTAAACTATGTGTTATTCATAACGCTACTGTTAATCAATTCGAGTGTGCTTTTAAAGAAATAAAAATGACACATGACTTTTCGTAGCAACTTCTGATTTGTTGCGGTTTGTTAAGTGTCTATATGTCATGTGTGTGGTATATGGAGCGTAGATATGGCACAATACCTGGCTGACCTAATCAAAACTTTATTCTTATCAAGAGATACAAACATTGGCGTCTTTTCGTGTTAGGAATAATTATGGGCACTAGAAAAAAACAGTGGGAGGAAAGTAAAATACAAGTTTTATTGGGCCTTCCCTAGACAGGGATTTTATATTTTAGCATTTTGGGGTTTACTTTACTTTATGGCCTACGAAATGTCAAATTTTACAGGATAATTGTAATATTTCACACCTGAGTATATAACAAAAGATGTGAATCATACAATTGTGAAACAAAAGTGAAAGAGAGAGGCACTCGAGACTATTTAGCTCTTTCCGCGTTGGTGGAAGCACATTCAGTGTGTTTAAAACTCAAAATATATTGTGTATAATGTAAAAGGAAACATCAATCCTGACTTTTAACTAACTCCTCTTCGCCCGCTCGAGATACTGCCCTTTTTTTCTTTTCTATTTTTTTTGTAGCAAACAACAAAATACGTGTCATTGATAATACGAAGTGTCGTCATAAATATTCCTTTGCACGTTTATTATGTGTTGATCAACTTGAGTGCGTATTTAACGAAATGATAAGGAGATAGCTTATTGCAGCAGTTTTGGGATTGCTGGTTGTCACTAGGTATTTATAGAAGTTTCTGTGATAATTGTTTTCAAAGGAATGTGTGGTTCAATATCTGGCAGAAGGTGCAGGCCATAACGTATTATTCGCATTTTTTAAAATTATATTTATCCTTGGGCACTAGATCCGCAAAACAATGAACTTTCGTTACACTAATTCCCTACTGTTCAATTAGGGCTCATTTTCAAGCCCGCTTGCTTTTCTTGCGATTAGAGTGAGTAGCCTATTGAAACACGTGATGTTTCGTGGTGTAGCGTTATTACGTGGTGTAACGCGTGTTTGAATTGGCTACTCACCAAAATGTAAGCAACGCAAGCCGGTTTGAAAATGAGCCCTAACTCTGTGGTTATCTCCATGCAGATTCGTTGCATAGACTTCGTTGATGTTATTTCCCCCGAATGTTTACAATCTAAATGCATCCATGCAATGCGAGCGGCCATTATGTATACTCGTGCACGTCTTTAAGAGGCTTTCGCTGTTCTCACATCTCGATGAAGCTTATATAAGATTCATGTACAGACACAAAGTAATGCCAAAACAGCGAAGACGGGTTAGTTAAAGTCAGGTTAGGTCAAATCCATTGCATCTTGCCACCATCTTAATGGACACTTCCCAATCCCGTATTTTAGGAAGTACTTTTCGCTAATTTAACTAGTTCCCTCTTCTATGCCACCCTTTCTACTTTATAGTACATTAATTCGAATCGGCACTCTTTTTATTTTCCAATACTCACGAACTCCACATTCCTTTAACCATATGATTTCTTCTGCAAATTTTACCTTTTAGTTGAACCATCCACGGAACTTAATCCTTTATTTAAATAATAATATCAGAATTACCATGACTACGAATAATGTTTATTTCATATAATGTGTTAGAAGCAATGAAAGTTTTCCAAAGATAAATTTTCACCATGAGACCAGGAAGTTTATTATCCACAAATACAAATCTCCTTGAACCAAATTATCACACTAAAAGGGGTCGCTGAAAGGACCACCGCGAAATTAAAAATGGGTTAATTTTAACAATAATCCTCGGGGGGGGGGGGATTGTAATCCTATAATGCATGTGGAAGTATCCCACGACGTCGCATATAAAGACCTACCATGACCTAACATTACATTTTCTTTAGTTTGACACCTTTAGTCTGTCTGCACTTTTGAGTATATATTTAAGAGAAGTGAATGTTTCCAAATACTAATTCAGCGCCCATGACAATGACTAGCCTATCAACTGTTAAAAAGGTTCTGACTTTTGCAAAGCACTGTTTAAAATTTGCCACTAAAAGACACTATGTCGTTTTGAAAATAAAATAAAATTGGATATAGAGTCCACCAAATTGATAGATGTGGATTTGTGTATGTCTGATTGTTGACGAACGAAGACGGAGGTCTGACGCCCCAGGTTTGATGCCGCTCCAGAGTGAGCTCCTCTTCTCTTTAAGTACTGTATATATGCTTTGCTTTCTTTCTTCTGACCTACTGACATGACACACAGATAGGGGTCCAGTTTCTCCTTTGAGTCCCATTAGGTGGTCACTTATTTTGTAGCACCGAAAATACACTTTATTTTCGACCACGAGACAGAAAAACAACTTTATTCTTGGCTAGAATTCTGCTGCGTCCTCTTTCTTCTGCTTGAATTCTAGCCCAACATAGTTTCTTGTCACCTTTCTATTTTATGAAAAGAAACTTAATTTGATGGAGGTGTAGGTACTGCGATATCGTATGATATTTGCAATGCCCCTTTTCAGAATTCCAATGGCTTGTAATTTCAATGTCGCTCAAAGGAATATAGAAACACTACACCAACGAAAGAAAAAATATGTGTGCATACGTTTATATTGTGTATGTACAGTATATTCTCTCAGAGATAAACGTATCAGTTCACTGATTTATGATATACTGACAGGTTATTTACTAACTTATTGTATTTTACATGCCGTTTGGTAGTTCATGTCGTGCTAAAACAATCAAACCTAACCACTAACTCGCCTTTGCCGCTCTGCAGTATTATGTGTCTCGTAAAGAATGTCTATTGTACCTGCCTTTGGGTCATCGAACCTGACCACTAACCCATCCTTGCTCACTCGAGCTTACCTGCCTTTGAGATGTAAAATAAACCCAAGACAAAAGCAGTTAAAACTGAAGTGTAGTAGAAATTTTCACGGTATGAATATATGATATTTAACATTATAACATGAAATAATGCCTGACTCCCATTTGCACTATCTGGACGAAGTTTTGCTCTGCATATAAATAACCCCTAAATTGTAACAGATTGTCATATACTGTAAAGTATTGTTTTATTGCAACTTACGATATACAAATGTTAGGCTCTTGTTAAATTCTGTATGTTAGGTAGTTCAGTTGATGTGGAATTCATTAAAGCCAATTTTTGACGAACGTAAAACTCGCGTTATCCACGAAGTACTGACTGTGATTTTACTCTGAGACAGTTCCGGTTCACAGACTACTGGGAACATGTCACCGTCTATTGTTAGCAACCAATTGGAAAACAGGATTTACTCCCGTTGTGGTTTTTGGAGCGTAAAATCAAATCATGCCTTCCGCTCATCGCTCAAGACTTGCCTGTCGATGTAGATTTCCATTGTCGCTATGTGACGTCACGTGACACGGCATGAACCCAGCCTTGTGTGGGGTATTCTTGGGGCGTAACTACTAAGGCGCAAAACCCAGCAATGCGGGGGAGCGACCCTTCAAAGTAGGCCCTTCATGCTAGCCTCTCAGTGGGAAGAATTGACCTCCGGCTTTGGGTATTCTCTTGCGGGAGGGGACATAAAATATAGTTACGCCTTTGCACAGAACTTCAGTTTACCAGGATCTTTGAGAAAATAAGCTATTGATCTCAAGAGACATCTAGCGGTGAGAGACGAAAGCTTTTCGAGGTCAGGGGAAAGGTCGAGCGTGGGACTGATCACCCCCCACCTTACTTCGTGCCGTAGGTCAAGAAAATGTGAAACGCTTCCTCCACATCCCCCCATGCACCGTTTACGGCGAGTGCATATCGCACAGGGAATAGCTTTATCTTTCTTCTATTATTTATGTCATCCTTATTATTACTCGACTCGGCTAAGATATTTGAACGTATTTGAGATTTCGAGTTAGTAATCTGCCTTAACGCTCGGGTTCTATAGTAGTTTTACTTAGAATTTAAGGTATTTTCATCCTTTGCTTTCCCTGTGCGCGCTGCAGAACTTCTCACTCACTTTTTGATCACTAATTGATGGTCGGCGTTACTTTCCGTTCCTCTGTAAGCCCTAACGTTCATTATGTTGGTAAGTCTTTCTCTATCTAGTAATATATGATCGATTGGATTGTGTATTCTGCAATCCTGGCACACCCATGTGTATATTTTGGGGGTTCAAAGTACGTGCTTTTTATTATTAGATATTTCGAAACCGCAAAAGTTACCATTCTTTCTGCATTGTTGTTCCTCATTCCGTCACGACTGGATTTGCCTATACAGTAGGTCTAAAATTTTCTTCCCTGGTTATCTTTGCGTTTAAATCCTCCAACACAATTTTCGTATTACACTTCGGTTTTCGGTCAAACCATCAATCTAGCTCACTTAAAATGTATCTTTCTTGTCAGCATCAGTTTCCTCGGTCGGAGTATAACCATTTCTTAAAACCGTGTGCACCATCGTGTACGTATGGTAATGCAGGATAGTCTTTCCTCCACGAACTCTACATTCTGAACCGCTGGAAAGTTCCTGATAGTAATGAGAAAACCTCTTTAGAAGTTGTGACTTAGTTCTCCCTTAGTAGAAAGTGTATTTGCTCTGTCCGGATGCTATCTTCACCCTAGCACTGGACTTCTTGTATCGCTAGTATATGAATCCCGTAATTCTCAGTCTCGCGTACTACAGCCTCAAGAGCGCCCGTTTGGTATCAAGCTCGTACGTTCTACTTTCAAAATTCAGTTCTTGGAACCCCTCAAGCTGTCCCCTCCCGTAGATATGAATATTGGACTATTTTACGCCCGGAATATTCTACCCTAGGAGAAGAAATAGCACTATTTTACTGTTTCTTGACATGGTTTAGCCGTGTAGACTTATCAGCTCTACGACCTCGCAGTAAAAGCAAACATCAAAGATGTCGTCCTCTGTCCATCTCTGAGCCTTGCGGATATCTTTCAACTTTAGCTTCAGGGTGGTAATGGTGAAGTTGCTCGCTTCCTTTCATCATGTAATTTTTGTTTCGGTTTATTTTCCCATAGTCTTTATATAAGATATGTAAGGTACGAGTACTGGCTTTGCGTAGGGTTGCCAACCTCCGGTATTTTACCGGGCGGTTCGATTTTTGACCTAGTTGTCTGGTGACCGATACGACCTCAAAACCGGACGTTAAATGTCCGGTAATTTTTCCTTTTACTAGTCCTATTCTCTGTTCTATTCATATATTTTTTTTAATTCCGTGGAAATTGGATTTAGTTGAAACTGGATTCTAATATGAACCGCATTTGACAACCGGCTGATCACCGCTCTAGCGCAATTCCATTCCGCAACGAATTTGTTCTTCCGTCGCAGTGATGTTATCGTTTGCAAGGTGGCAGTGATGCTAATTTGGCCTGTTTTTGGCCAAATCTAGCATATTTGGAGATGCATTTAGCCATACAAATATACGAAATCCTTATATCCTTAAATATAGATTATTTTATGAAACTTGCCATTTTTGGCCTTTTTTATTAGCGATCAAATGATTTCTAAATATACTTTTTTCTTTTAAAATAAAGTGTAAACTTAAAAAATAAGCCTATCTGTCATTATATATTTAATCCAATCGTATTAATTAATTTCTCAAGACAGAGGATGTTTTATTACGCAACAAAACCTTGTTTCTTATTCTTTTCCTCTCTCCCCACCCCACAGATTTAGAGCTACTCAACAATACTTGTCAACTCAGATAATAATTTTAATTTCGCATTTCATTGCAAGATTCTTAAGCAGAAAGATTCATTGCAGCAAGAATGAGACTATATATCTTGGAGTTTTCTAATACGAATTTAATAATTTTTCGGTTCTTCAAGCCATGGAGAGTAGAAGAGAGCGCTGGTAAGACTTATTTTTCAAGTATATTTTGTGCACGCCATAATTATATTACCAATTATATTTGCTTTTTCTGTTTTAAAGTACGATGTATTATTGATGGTAGACTACAAAACTGTGCCGACTCAACCAAAACTGGAATAGGAAAGTTTAATAAATGGTTCAAAGGTAAGTAAAGTTATTAAATTCTTACTCCGAATCGCTCAATTTTATATGAAGTAATCACATTTCCGCCAGACTCTCCCTGCGGGGAAGGGGGGGGGGTTAGCCTCCAAAGTCTCGACAACACCCCTCCCCTCCAACAACCTTGACAGTTTTGATGTAAAAATCGATAGAAACCGTACAAAACTTCAGTTACACCCTCCCAATTTTGACTTTACACTCCCCAAACTGAAAATCCGGCGGAAACTCAGGCTGTTCACATTTTTGACAAGCGATGATGTCACAATCTTAAGAGTATACGTACTCCTGGAGGGTGTTCCGTATTACCATTTTCAAAAGTTGGGAACCCTAGTTTTGCGCCCCCTGGAATAGTTCGGGTACTAACTATATCTGGTAGGCATTCCGCTATGCGCCACCTGGACAGACGCCTAGTGAAAGACCAGCCACTCCAGCCCGGGCAAAATTGTAGCTGTCTACATGTATTTAAAAAATCAATGTAAGTCATGGAAAGCAATCAATGACCTTGTTTACAAACATACTAGATACTCAAACTGAAAAACAACTAAGTAACCGAGGGACTTGGAACACACTATTCGCCTAGCTGTGTTCAGAAAGGGTAAACTGGGGCCTATGCAGTTTGAACACGTTGCGGATGTCCAGGAAAACCATCTGTTGGTGAGGATAATTCAAGTTCTTTTTTACAAAAACAAAAGTAATAAATTCTGTTGTTTTATGAGAGCAAGAAAACACCCTTCCAAATTCCAAGTTTTGCTGAAATATTACCAACTGAGCGAATGAAGCTCAGTTCGTTGGTTTTCCATTCGGGAGCTCCTGGGTTCGATCGAAAAACCTGACTGAAGTGTTCAAGATGATGCCTTTATCTTGGGGCATGGCCTTATCTTTCCCTATGTTTATACCGATCTGAGAAAGGTACGAGCATGCAGGAACGAATCGGTTACGTTCAAGATAGAATCCCGCCATTTTTCTCGTATGTGTGAGAGGAAAAACAATTAAAAACCTAAGTCAAGATGGTCTTCTGCTGTTATCGAACCAAGAACCTCCAGATGGTCTACCAACTGAGCTACAGTCCCTTTTTCTTTACCTCAAAATGAAATAGTACTTTCTAGCAACAAGGAGTTTCGAACACAGCGAAGTTTCTGCAATGATGCCCGTGTCCTAACTTAAATCTACAGAAATGTATCCGAACAATTATTTGTTGTTTGCGCGCTCGCTCTTTCTGCTGTACAGTTGTCGTTTTCATAAACTTTCTCCCTGTACTCGGATCAGACATGGTTGTAGCTCTTTTCAGTTCCGAATGCAGGTGGTCAAACCGCGAACTAGCCTATCAACAATCACGGACACATGAGAAACGTGATACGTCAGTTGAATGGTGAATGCAGTGGCGCTAACTGAAGAAGTTTCGTGTGAATGCAAGGCCTGAAGCACTTTGCTATTCTCCTGGTTAATCGCCCAGCTACGAACGGATAACAACAACAACTATAATAATAATAATTTGAGAGGGAATACAATATTATGTAACTGTTTTGGTCAAAGTGTTGAGAAACTAAATGTGAAAAGAGCGTTGAACTATGTTTTTACAAACTGTGAATGCTCCCCTTTCGCGATCGATTGCTTCGGAGATTAAAGAAAACGAGGAGAAAGAATAGACGCACCACGTAAAATGACAACGAACTAAAAAGAATGGGTCGAAAGTAGTGGAATGGGTTGCCTTTGGATTTTTTGTTAAATATAAACTTTTGGTAGAAAAACACGAAGTCTATTATTATCTGGTTCGGGTTAACCAGGGATTCCGCGGTGATTTTGAGTTTGAGGGTATAGAGTCCAAATTTGGGGGTGGGAGTAAAGTTTTCCTCGGTTTCTATCGATTTTGACAATAAAAATATAAAATTGGGAACCAGTATCTCAAAAGACTCCGAAGTTTCCTTCCGGACTTCAACAATTTCAGAATCGATTCTTTCTATATCAGTTTTCATTTGATTTATTCCAGAACGGATATCCTTAACACCTGCATGAACACTACTAATTTTATACGTTATAAGTTGGATAGTATCCACCAGAGCTTTCAAATCAGCTTGTAACTGCGTCTTAACATTACTTATTTTCTCATCCATAGTAGTTTCAATACTCTTTATTCCGCCAACTCATTCCTTTCGGAAAGAAAACGTGTTGAGTGCATCAATCTCAGGGATTCTGCTATGATTTTTAGTTACTCCAGTAGTACACATACGTGTATCCAACGTTGATTTTAGGTTCATTTCGTTGATTAACCGTTACCGGTTGAAAAACAACAACATACATTTACTTTTAAACCATATTTCAACAAAGATGTCATTGCGTTGATAAGGCGTTAATAAAACGTGTATTCAATATATTATTTTCAAATATGGTATAAATGTGTTCCTTACTAATGTTATGTAAAGCATATCATTAAAAAACTAATTGAATGAAACAAACTAATTTTTATGTTCTCATGTGCACGCTGAAAACAGCTTGAATTTTAAACTATATTTCAACGAAGATAGAATATCTTTGATACGGCGTTAATGTGATATACTTTCAACTATCCTTCATACTGTCCTAGATTTCGTTTCATACTTATAATTTAATTACTTAAACTTTATAATTAAAAGCAAATACAATAAAATTAACTACATTTTCATGTTCTCATTTGTATGTTGAAAACAGCTTGAATTTTAAACTATATTTAAACGAACATTTAATTTCGTTAATGTGAAGTGTTTTCAACTATGACGAACATTTCGCTTCATATGCGTTCTTCTAAGGCGACATATAACAGTTATTGAGAAATACAAATTTAACAGTGCAGCCATGGTCAAAGTGTTAAATAAGAAAAAATCGCATAACAAAGAAAGAAGAAAAGTATTTTTCTTTCTCATTCTTACATGATGGTGAACGACGCGTAGCAACTCCATTCAAGACTGCATGTTAATACAGATACCGTAATAAGGTGGACTCTCAAGGTGGATCCATGGATTAGGGGATAAGACGTGAGGTACTAACGGGAAGGGGGGAACGTTCCTGTTTTCGAACCCTACAGCAGCCGCTGGGATTATTTATTGTTCGAAAATTAACACAGTATGTCACGATGAAAGCAACGGATAAAATGAAACTAAATATGTATATACCAATAGATAGCGTTCATGCTCTGTTTTCGCTAATTAACCCAGTTTCTTCTCAACCATTATACAACGTCGAATAAACCGTTGAAATAACATACACTTCGGTATATTTACAACGTTAACATAACGTCTCGGTACTCATGTTTAACCCACGTATTTTCAACGTTTGTGTGCTACTAGTGTATGGGGCAAAATAAAATCGAAAAAAGTTAGAAGGAGCAATTACAATTTTTAGCACTTAAACCGTTTTTAACAGTAAAACTTTTTAAGGTGGTGGTGGTTGGGGGCTGTTTATCTATTTCGAGGGACGACATCCGCCATTAGGGTGTCTGGCAAAATCCCTGATCAGGGCTTCTTAGCTGGCGGGCCTAAGAACACGTAGCGTCGAAGTACTAGGATCTTGAGTGTTTGTATGTACTTAAGCGAACAGAAATTCGTAAATAAGCGTGAAATTCGTTTATATTTAGTGCAATAACGAAGAGCGTAATATCCTTTTTTT
>JAGDQP010027176.1:0-25243 GCA_022664845.1 Lepisma saccharinum
TTTTTTTGATCTCGCGCGACTTCTTCGCGGCCAGTTCCTCAATCGTTTCCAGATGTTTAGGGAGAAAAAAGCGACAATCAGCATTTCAGCATGGAGAGAGAATTTCTTGTGTAGCTTCCAGTTGCAACCAACTCTTACTTTACCTCTACCGTTATCTGAACTAACACCTAGCGTCTCTTCTATCCAACATGAATATCTAAACATTCTTTTTTTGTTTTGTTTCTTGCATGTTGATATGCGTGAAACGTAAGCAATTACACAAAGGGAAAATGTTGAAAATAGGAGTAAATTCTTTAAAATAACCCCAAAAATGACCGATAAATCGAGAAACGGCAAAAAAAAGTTTTCTGCTTCAGTTTAGGATGAAATGAATTTTAGTTATGGTCGGCATCGCTCTCAAACATTCAGAAAAAATATGACATTTCATCTAGTTCCGAGCCCTACTAACAACAAATTCGCACGATGCATTATGGTGAGCATTTCTACATTATGATACCAACCGTAAAGCCCTGATATTAGAAAACCTTCACAATCTGTTTCGCCATCACCTTTGTTATAGCAACTAACGAATACGTTATACGAAAAACTGCCTCAAAAAGTCCTCCCCACTATTATATAATCATAGCATCAGTGAATATTATGCGACACTGTCTACACACTACTTCTAAATAACAGTAATTCACCCACCCTCGTTGATTTTATATATCAAGTAGGCGTATTTTCTACTATCTCCAATTTACGAATTAGGTAAAAGGGTAGTTCCTTTTCTACATTACAGTTTACACAAAACACGTATATTTACCTCTGGCTGACAATTTCTTCGTATTAATAATCTTGGCAGCAAACTCCAAACCCGTGGATTTTTGTACACATCGTCGCACCACTGAGAAAGCACCTCTGAAAAGTGAACAATTAGGCAGATTAAAAACTATTCAAATCCTCTTAAGACATGATTCACCAAAATCACTAAACAAGAACATTGATACAACATTTTCAGGATACATACATTAAACAAGAAGTAATTAGTACTGATTAATCCAACAATCTGTAACATTCTTCAATAAACTACCACTCCGCGTCTCTTCTTAAACGTAAAATTCAATTCGCAGAAACGGTGACAGAATTCCACATGAGTTGCGTGCACTTCTAATCGTTCATTTCGGAATATTTCAGCACAGATGGATATATCACACGACTTACTTATGACTTAAGTATTTCAAAGAAAATTCAAACGGGCGCTTTCAAAATGGCGGTCATTAATGTCATACCCTGAATTTCCTCATCCTGTATTTGATTTATTTACTCTCTAAGTTTTATTTTTCTTTGCAGTTACGAGGGGCGTTCCATAATCATTTACACTTTTTTTTTCAGGGTCCACCATTGAGCTCGTCCTGAAAGTTGGAAGGAAGTCAGTCACTTAGGTCTGACTTCAAGTGGAAGAACAATACAGAGACGTGTAATCCCTGTACCCTGCAGCACATTTCACCAACACCGTGAGCGGACAACATGGAAGGTGATCAGCAAGGACAACGCAGGTCAACGTGGTTTCTGTGGAAAGAGGGTGTACAGACTGCGGAAATTCACAGGCGATTGGTGGCAGTGTGTGGAGAGTGCGCACCGTCACGCAAAACCGTATACAACTGGGTGGACGGCTGGAAAAGTGGCCGCACATCAACAGCGAAGGGAACCATTTCTGGAAGGAAAGTGACTGTAACAACACCAGTGAACAGTTCAAGAGTGGAGTTTATTCAGGACAACTGGTGCATCACGTTCACGGAACTGGAGGCGGCCACAGGACATGCCAGAAGCACTCTGTACCGCATAATGCACGAACACCTTAAGTTGGGTTAAGGTGTCTGCCAGGTGGGTTCCCAAATCCCTGAATGCTGCACAAAGGCAACAGCGCAAGGACGTGAGCAGTGATTTTCTGCAACGCTACAGCCAGGATCCAGAAGGCTTCATGTCCAAACTCGTTACTGGCGACGAGACTTCGCTGCACTACCATGAGCCAGAGACCAAAGCCTAATCAATGCAGTGGAAGTATCAAGGCAGACAAAGCCAAAGAAGTTCCGTACACAGCCCTCCGTAGGCAAACGCATGGCAACAGTCTTCTGGGACAAGGATGGAATCATACTCATTGACTGGCTGGAACCCGGGACCACCATTAACAGCGAATTTCATACGTGACAACGCTTCGAAGTTTGTGCCGTGCAATTCAGAGGAAACGACCAGGGAAATGGGCGAAAGGTGTGCTCCTGCAACACGACAACGATCGTCCCCACACGAGTCGGGCAACGACGACTGCCATTAATGAGCTGGGTTTCCAGGTGCTTCCACACCCACCTTATTCTCCTGACTTGGCCCCTTCGGATTACCTCCTCTTCGGGGCATTGAAGAAACCGCTGCGTGGACATAATTTTGCCGACTTCCAGGAACTGCAAGTCGCTGTCCGGACGTGGGTGAGACTGACTCCGAAAAAGTGGTTCGCAGAGGGCATAGCGAAGTTGCCACAACGGTGGCGCAAGTGTGTAGTTCTTAATGAAGACCATGTTGAGAAAGTGGATGTATCTGCCGAGGCATAAAGGTTCTTATAAGTGTAAAAAAAAAAAAAAAAAAAAAAAAGGTAAATTAATATGGAACGCCCTCGTATTTGCTAACCGCTACAGCTACAATTACGGGGACCATAAGTCTATTCTATCAAAAATGACTATGAACATTTGAAGTATATTGGTACCATTTTTTTTTTTTTTAAACAAAAGTGAGTGGGTAAGGTTTATTTATAGTAAAATTTAAATATTTTTGGAAAAATAAATTTAAAAATAGTGTTGATATGCACATAACTTCAGGACATATTCATGCAATGAACTTGTCTTGTAAAACGCGTTGGATAGTGTTGCTCTATTTTCAGTGATCAAGTTCCTACTAATTTCAAAGTTCTACTGCTGGTACTATTTCCGAAGTCGGGGTAGTTCTTATTAAAACGCAACTTATAATTTGTGCTAAACGAACTGAACGAAAACTGATTTTGGGGGGAGGGGTTGGCTTTGAAATTAGAGGGATGGGTCTATTCAATCATAATAAGACCTGGCCCGAATTTTGACTGAGAAAATATGGTCACCGTAGCTATAATCTTAGCTGTATTTTTTGTAGGTACTGTGCATACACACTAAGTTTCCCTAAAAATATGTCTCTGAGCGATAGTTATTGTCCCTTGTGACTCTACCTAATTGAACACCTTCAGAACGATTAATTTGCTCCTTCTAAAATCATGTATTACATGATGAGTTAAGACGTAAGAGCCATGCAAAGTTTGAGAACAAATGCTACAATATAAGCGCAAATATTCTTGTTGAAGTTAAGTTGGGTTAGAGCTTTTCTTTCGATGAACGGACTTTAGAATCCAGAACAATCACTTGATACTTGATTATGAGGAGCCAAGTTTACGTTTTCATATGTCCTTTTTAAATCTATATTTCTTTAAATACGGAATATACGCGAAATGATAGTGTGCTTTAGCAGAATCTCTATTTAACTTACAATAATGCACATAGACCGGCGGTAGTGAAGTTAACCCTCTACACATTTCCTTGGCAAAGTTTTATAATAATTTGCTATTTCACGCACTGGTTTGCAAACTACCCAATTTTTTTAATTTTTTTTATTTTTGCACAGTCGGAGATCAAAACTATAACACAAACTATATTTACAATTTCACCTTAAGCGTTTATGAAAAATAAATGTACGGATTTTATTTAAAGCAGAAGCTGAACAAGTATTAACAAAAATGAAGTATTAATACGAAAAGAACGAAGTACAAAATGTCTGAAGCCTAACTCACAATTTCTGATGAAACAGACTTCAGCTAAATATAATTTCAACTGTAATGTCTGAATACACATCTTTAGACATTTTAATATGAATTTACTGATTTTGACATGATGATAGCACATTACCTTTAATACATACGTAATAATAAGTCCTCTACAGAAATGTTATACCATAGAAATTTAATATAGTAACGTATATTCAAGACTGATGGATTTTTTTCTTTTTCGGATTCAAGGCATTTGGCCATGGTGTTTACAGAAGACTCAGAACATTGTAGTTACATGATACGGAAGTTCTCCTATATCTGAAAAGGAACAGTTTAAACATCCCATCGATCCAGATTGCAGATTCTCTGTTAACCTCGAACGCTAATCCCCTTTGTTTGAATAAAGCAAAGCTTCAGTAGTGTGTTTGACTTTGAAAGGGCTACGAAAGAGCCAGTTTTCCTTTACGAGTGATTTTAAATAGCATCTAATTTTCATCATGCAATTCTCGTTCGTTCATCTTTTTGCTATGAGTAACAATTCTATATCTGTCATAAGCCTGGCACATAAACGTAACTCGAGGCTTCATTTCTGAAGTTCATAATTACGTTATCATATCCGAATTTAATACTTCCAGACACTCCCAACTCTCTCACTTATTGAGGAAATTGACCTTATTACATTCAATATACTACATCCGCGACGAAATTGAGCCTACCAATACAAGAACGAGGGAAAAAACCCTCTCTAAACAACTGCATTAATATTTGAAGTTAAACAACTGGAGAACTCACATGAATAAGCGCGTCCTTTACTCAGCTTGTTAAACTTTTATTAACATCTAAACGAGTTTGTAAGTTTCTAAGGACTGGACTTACAATTTCCTTAAAGTGGGCTATGAATTAATCCGTTCATTGAATCCCCTTAGATTTGATCCTACAACCATGCGCACAAAAAGGGAGGTTGCTAACTATTCAACAAACTGGGGAAGTTATTCTTAATTGTGCCACATTTCATTCCATCTCACAAGCAAACATATTGATGAGACAGAAAAAATACATTTTTCTTCCGTCATGAATCTCGACTGATTTTTTCAAATGGGAAGAGCGTCGTGTAATATGTCATTCTGGGCTAAAATTTTACGAAGAATACGTTTCTGAAGTCAGTTTTGCCGTAAATGTATTATTGTGAGAGATAAGGTTATGACATATAGCTTCCATTGGAATACAATGAACCCCTTTAGTAATATCAATGCCTCCCAGTCGAATCCTTAATAATTATGTTCAGGTCAAAGGCAGAAGTCGTCTTCTGGCGTATGTTTCCCTTTCAACGGTAGCATAATTATACTTGATATCGTGATGAAGATTTACAGTTCAAACGACATCCTTACCTTTCAATATTTAAAAGACTCAATACACTAAAATTTAGAAAGAAGCTAATTTTTTCCTGATATTTCTCAATTTTCAGGTTTTAAGCCCCTCAAGCAACCATGAAATGGATTACAAATTAACAATGTCTTACTTATGGAATTTAAACGTAATTATTCCACTATTCAGACCTTTTTTAAAAGGAAAAAAACAACTATACATCAAAGAAACGTCACTCTTTCCATTTCAAAATTTCAATTTCACCAAATGTAGTAAAAAAAATGGTATGTTGGGGTTCTAAAGACTATTGGATGCTAAATAACGCAAAGCAAACTTATCTATAAATTGAACAAACCACTTGACACTTGTATTTATAAATGAATAACAAATATAAGATACTAATACAACATAAACACTTTCGCAATAATAAAGTTACATATACAAATTAATGACCATAAATACTAAATAACCAATGGCTGTGTTCTAAATCATCGTTGTTCTATATAGTATGTTGACATTTTAGCCTTTGGTGCAATTCTAAAGATCTACAACCCACGGATGTCAACTAACTAGCACTGCTTCTATCATTTCCTGGCACTGAGCTCACTAAATCGTAATCCAATTTCAAGCAACACGACGCCTCTGGAGTTCAGAGTCTTGTAGTTATCGGGTCTCATTTCTCCCTAGAGACGGTAACACTCAACAGAGAACAAGACAGCAAGGAGCTTTTGCTCTTGGTTGCTTTATCAAGAATTCTACAGAGACTGAAATTTGCACCTACAATGCCTTTGGTGAACTCCTTTGCACACTTCACCTTCCAGTTCTTGGTCAAGAATATTCTCTCGACACATCATTCCATTGCCGGTTTAACACTGAATTCCGTCCTCTCAATTCCCGAGTAGTTACCTAGGACAAGAAACCCTTGACAAATCAACAACCAACTTGTCCTCCTTTTCACGATAATTCTACTCAGAAGTTCTCACGAACAACGAAAGTATGAATTCAAAGTATCGTTTGAGAGCAATGCAACTCATTTTTCTCTTTTAACTTAATGGACAAAAAAACTCTAATGAATGCGAGCTGGAGAAACCAATTATGGCGCGCTAAGACAAGGAGCACCTCACTTGGATTCGCCCCCCCCCCCCCACACACACACACTATTTTTCTTACAAGGGAAGTCCTTCTTAAGTCGTGAGATCTAGATTTTTGTGAAAGTGTGTTTCTTGACTAATTTTAGGTCGCTAATTAGTGTCGTGATAGGAGTGCTGTAGTCCCAATTTTTCACAGGGTATACGCTACGTTTCCTGTAACTTTAAGTAGAGATCATGTTTCCATTCTGGCTCATGTTTACATTAAATATACGGATGAAATAATTCAACTACAAAAAATATGCAAATCATTTGAAACCCAAAAGGTATTTCACCGTAATAAGCTAAGTGAAGTAACTGACACATTAAATAAATATAAAATGAAGTATACACATTATACCAGAAGGTATACGCCAATGAGTAAGGTTAACCAGCGGGTAAACGCAGTATAATCGGCTACAGTCCTGAAAAATCAGTTGTTTGCCTGCTACGTCCTGCTATCCTTGTCACACCGCGCCTAAACAGAGGACGTTGACTGTTGTTTGGCACGTTACTCGGCAGTGTGCACTACACAAGTCGTGCCGCTTTGATATCTCATTTGAAAAAAAAAAAAATACAACGTACATTCCAAATTAGTAACGCTTTGTGCCTTCGCAGTCACTTCTGTGAAGAAACATCTAAGAAAGAAATAAGCACATTGTAAAAATACGTGTATTGATGTGCAAACGTTTGCGACAACTAGCAACAATGAGGCGTGGTGGTCACTGATCAACCCTTCTGCAAATGACTGCCAGGTTACTGCTAATAGATTGCAAGAATGAAAACTGCTTAAGTTGGGCAAACCCAAGCTTGTCAGAATGATCAATCCTTCTGCAAATGATTGCCTACTTGGATTAGATATGGGTAACATATAAAGAAACGTAAGTCGAATGCAAGTAGATTGGAAAAAAGGATCTATTGGGTACACGCAAAATTACTTACTTATTTTACGCAATAAAAATATAAAAAGAAGGAAGGACCCTCCAAGTCCTATCTGTTTCAAGGCACCGCCATAATGATACGTCACAATGATAGTATGAATATTAGTTCTTAAAACAGTATAGAATAAAACATTATTAACACCTGGGTGAAGTGAGCAGGTGAAAAATCTGTGGAAAGAATGTACTTGCCATTAGGTTTCAAAAGGTAAGTAAATAGGTTGTACCCGGTATGTGTCAGTCGTGTGTAAATATGGTAGTGAAAAAAAAAAAAAAAAAAGAGGAAAGTTTGCTATGAAATGATTTTAAAATTTACTAATAACGATATCGACACATTATAACAGAATGGTTTTCATATCTCTGTAACACGACAACTCCTAGTAATGTTCGCTTCTTACTGTCAAATTAGTTTAACTTCGTAACGTCTATCAGCACAAGCAACAACTAACGTTTCTGTGGCTTGCCAACTTACTTGTCAGTGGATTCATATGTTGGATGTCTTAAGGTCATCTTCTACGTATCTTGAAAGTCCTATCTTCACCATGTTAAATAATTACTTCCTACATAACTCGGCTAGTTTTACACGTAGAGAGATGCAGCTTGTACCTGTTCATAGAGAAACTATTTGATCATGGAAAGAATCTATTTGCGTTTTTAAAAAATAACAATTTAGGACTTAAATAACTAAACATTTCTTAACAACTATTTTTCTTAAGTAGGAGTAAAAGGAGGGGAGAGATAGGAGCAATAGGGGGAGGAAATATGAAGACTTCGATGTCGAACTACAAAAGAGAAAGAAGAAAAAGGGGGAAGGCATTTGACAACCTTGAATCATTGAGGAAAAAGGATGGAGCCGTAAGGACAGTATTGTTAAGGGATTGTCAGTAACATGTTTTGACCATTTGAACATATTTTTAAAACCGGCCCGAGGACAAATACCCTACCCTCCCCCTCCCTTCTTCCTGTCTTCTTTCTCCTCCAATTCCCTACCGCGGGTGAAGGAGGAGTCTTGTAGTTGTCGTCGAAGCGCTTTGCAGTTGTGTTTTTTGTTGTGCAAAAATCTCTTACTTTCTCGCACAGTGGAAAACTTGATACAAAGCGAAGCTAAAGGCAAAATATTCTAGCTCTCCCTGGCGCATTTCATTAGATTTGTAAACATCATTTTGCATTTTATATTTATTAATGAATACTTTGTAATGCACTTATTTGGCCAGAAATTGAAGAGGGGGGGGATATTTCGCATTCTTAGGACTTTGGGTGAGATGTTCTTTCTGCCTCCTTTCTTCCTAATGTACGGGACTGACTGTATTACGTTCCCTTCTATGCTGTTTTTAGTTATTTTATTTTTTTACATTGAATTGGGGACCTCTGCGTTCCCTTCTACGCTGTTTTTACTTAATTTTTTTTACATTGAATTGAATTGCACATGCCTGTGCCTTCAATTAGGGATAGCAATCCGCTAGGCTCGAGCGGCGAGTCTAACGCTCGAGTAGAGTCGTCGCTCGAGCTCGACTCACTGTAACCGAGTCGCAGGGTGAGTCTCTCTGAGCAGCGACTCGACTCGACTCGACTCGAGCAGTTGTGACCACTGACTCCCCTTGACTCGAGTTGACATCGAAATAACTCGAAAAAAAGAAAAACTTTTTAAAGACATTCTTTTCTTAAGCAATTCGTACTAAAAAGTAAAAAATTATGCATGACTAAAAAGAATGGTGCGGGTCATTTCAAGAATTTATGAAGTGATTGTATATGAGAGAGCGCCTCATGCTTTTCTTTTTAGGCATGCATAAACATTATTTTCCTTTTTTGTACCAATTGATTAAGAAACGAATGTCTTTAAGAAGTTTTTTATGTTAATTTAGTTTCACTATTTGCTGTTTCTTTCCTCTAAGTTTGGAAACAATGATACTACAAAGCATGATAGTCCATATGCAGTTAGTTTATTGATCTTCTTGGCGAAATAATTTATTGTTCTAAGTGTTCTCGAATAACTGAACAAGTAGAAAACCGAGATAGTTGTGTATAAATTATGAGGTAAGATAACTTTGCATTACTATGACATCGTCCACTGGCTACTTTTTTTTATGGTTATGTCAATCCGCTCGGCTCGAGCGGCGAGTCTAACGCTCAAGTCGAGTCGTCGCTTGAACTCGACTTACTGTAACCGAGTCGCAGGGTGAGTCTTTCTGAGCAGCGACTCGACTCGACTCGAGCAAATAGTGAGCGCCGACTCAGCTCGACTCTAACAGTTCTGAGTACCGACTCGACTCGACTCGAGCAGTTCTGAGGACCGACTTGACTCGACTCGAGCACCTACTGAGCGCCGACTCGACTCGACTCAAGCAATTGTGACCATTGACTCGACTCGACTCGAGTAGGTACTGAGCACCAACTCGACTCCACTCGAGTCTGAACGAGTCGCGACTCGAGTCGAGCGAGTCGTTGACATCCCACCTTCAATATAAATCATATAGTGTTTAAACAACTTTCGAAATTTATGTTTATCTATAACATATATAAAAATAGATGTCTGTATCTATGTATGTTCCACCATAACTCTCGAACGCCTGGACCAATTTCAAAAAACCTTGCTGCACATATCACTTACAATCTGGAAAGAAATACTGTGGGGCAACTGGCAACCCCCCTTCTAGCAGCCCTCGCCTAGGGGTGGGGTGGGATTGGAAAATGGTGACATGTAAAAATCAATAATTCAGGTATATCCTTCCAGGCTGAGCAACCCACAACAAGATGTAGTATGTCGGGTTGAATACCTCCAAGGGGAAAATTTAGCATTAATTCATTAGCAATCTTACAACTAACACTATTTCAACTGGACACTCAGATCTAGAAAAGATATACATATTTAAAATCGCATTTGCTTGCCTTTCTTTAAGCAATTTAAAAGTATAATGGTATTTCAACACTTTTATTTCACTCTACACAAACGAGAATCTGACTATTGTATCATCATTAGGGCGTCTATTTCCCAAACCAATTGCGCTTGGGTTGCCCAAATTTCGCACACATATTTTGACATCTTAATCATAGCACAAGGAAAAATCATAACTTTTTCTGTCCCATCAGAATGTTTGCTTGTTAGTATTCGTGTGCCATTTACGGATTCTACCCAACTCTACACTTGTACCAGTGTGGGTCTCTGCTGATTATGAGTGCAGCTATCAGTGTCATTTGACTGTCTGTCACCGTAGTGCGCGGCATTGAGTGAGTGTAAACTAGCGCCAGATATTCATAAATAGTGTACGAAAAACAATGCTATTCACAACTTTTCCCGGAAATTTATCTTCAATCATTGGTCAATGGCACCTAATATTTTACACAGTTTTTATGATTATTTTAAATATGTATATCTCTTCTAGATCTGAGTGTCCACTTGAAAAAGTGTTACTTGTTATTTTACCGTTCGACAGCCCACAAGGGTGGGGTAACGGGGCGAAAAACCTCAGTACTACGCAATAACGGGCGCAAAAATAAGCTAATATGAATATAAGGTGAAGACACTTACAAGGGACACCCGCGAACTCGGACAGGAGAAACCGGATGAAAGTTTCTACAGGAACTAATTTCAGGTCGCTGAATCCAGTGGTGATAGTCGTTTCCATGCAAAATCACGCAGTCAAGCAGTAACGGTGCCGTTTATTACCTCTTTTATCCTTTATGCAGTTAGCAACACTGTTTTATAACATGACAAAACCTCATTCTCGACTACTGTGGCGGGTTCTTTATGTATTCCACTACGTTGCATTCTTTTGACATTTTCTTCCATTCCTATTTTCACACATTCTTTTCACTGAGTTGGCAACACTGTGATTCACATACGGCATTCACATGTGCTTCTACATATGTAGACTCAATCGTTAATCATATTTACTAAATTCAGCATTTCAATTTTCTCGTTTCTTCTCAGCTCTTCTCTAGCACATTGGCCTATCATCCATGAGCTGGCGCCGTTACTGCTTGACTACGTGATTTTGCATGGAAACGACTATCACCACTGGATTCAGCGACCTGAAATTAGTTCCTGTAGAAACTTTCATCCGGTTTCTCCTGTCCGAGTTCGCGGGTGTCCCTTGTTAGAGCACTTACAATGAAAAAGAAAAGTTATCAATATCCGAAGAAATAATTTCTTTTTCAGTGTGTAAGAAAAAGATTTCGATATACAAAACCCATGAAACTCTTCAATTTTTATTTTCTAACAAATAAATATTGTGCATTCGGAATCTGCACTTGTAACTAAAATCCAGTTTTGTATAATTAGGTTTGCCACACACACCGGTTTTGAGAAGTTCCGGCGGACCGGGCGGTATCGTCTTTTGTCCCGGTGAGATAAAAAGTAATGGCGTGTACGTCTATAATTATCACTGCTAATTTACGTATTTCTTTATTTATGTTTTGAATTACACAGTAGCAAGGTTAGAGTCTCCCTTTCACCTAACTAAAGCCAATAGCTAATTACACTAAAATAAAACTTCAGCGTAACAAATGAACATTTCGAGATTGCATAAAAAAGGAACAATATATATATACACAACTTAGTATAAGGAAGTATTTACTCCCCAGCCCCAACACACACCTATACGTATTGTGTGAGGAGAGGTGACACTCGTTATGTCAGATGTTCCGGTTTTGAGCTTGAAAAATCAGGCAGTCTATCATAATAGAACTAAACATACGGTAAAATTTTCCTGTCCCTTCTCCATTGACTCCCTTGTGTACCCGAAAGCACTAATGCTCTTATCTCATTCAATCTTTCTCAACGATACAAGGATGTCAAACGCCCTCCACCTCTTTCCTGCTCCCCCGTTGTTCTTTTCAACTGGAGTCTTCCTCATATTTTCTCTTCCATCCTTTCCCTCCTAACTTGCTCCCCCTCATGAAAGATAATAGTTAACAGAGATTTAATTATTTAAGTCATAAATTGTTATTTTTGAAAAACGCAAATAGATTCTTTTCATGATCAAATAGTTTCTCTATGAACAGGTACAAGCTGCATCTCTCTACGTGTAAAACTAGCCGAGTTATGTAGGAAGTAATTATTTAACATGGTGAAGATAGGACTTTCAAGATACGTAGAAGATGACCTTAAGTAAAAAATTTAAGATCTTGCTGTGTAAAGTGCAACTAGATAGGATTAGTGTTGCCGACGAGACGAGATTTAGGCTGTCTCGTCTCGAAAAGATGTATACTTTGCATTACGAGAGTTTTGTCTCGCCTCGGTTTCTATTGCCATTTCGCTGTCTCGTGGCAACACTAGTTAGGTAGCAGTAAAGTGATCACCATAGGCATGAAACAAAAGAGCTGATGATGGTCCCGCAGATTATCCTTATTCCTCTGGTAGGCAGCGTTCTTATTGATTTTCACACCACATACAGACATATATCGAAAAACTTTTCAAGAGGTAATACATACGCGTCGGGCGTCATATATAATTAAGCAATTTGGAGCTCTTGGACACACATTTCGGGCTGGCATCAAAGTCAATTTCATCATTTGCATCATGAAGAAGAGTGATGTGGTATCTACTGCGCATTGATAGTGAGTGAGATGCAGGTTGTCCCCCACTGTTGCGAAACAACACCGACAAATCTACCTCACGAGATTCCGGACATGCAAATCAGAAAAAAAAGACCATAGAGGGTGCACAAATGCTTAGTTTCGGTGCTATAGGCTGTTGAAAGTGTGGTAAATGTACTCTAAATGTATTTCCGATACCATTAATAGCAGCAGAACCATAGGCGGCGCCAACATTATATAAGCAGCTGGGTCCTACGTGGGCCAACTGAATTTTGATTGTCTTTAAATTCTGAACCCAGAAGTTGTGTTTCATGTTCATTAATAAAACAACAGTAAATATATCTGGACAGAATTATTTTCTTTAAAAAATATACGCCCACATGCACATAAATTAGAGAATGGGAAATTTATAACTAAAGCCTAGGAAATATAGTACTTTACAAATTTCAAAGGAGCAAGTACATTTTTAAATTACTAAACACCTTTAAACAAAAGTGTGATATAAACCTTACAGTATTAAGGAGTCTGGTTCTTCTATCTTCATGTTCAGAATCAAGCTTATCCAGTGAAGTCCACCTGTCAACTTCAGTTCGATTTCACTAAGTCTTTTTCTACAACCAGCAGAGAGAATTCACTACGTCCCTCATCATCCGTGACGTTCCTGAGATAAATTGACGGGATAGACAAGAGATGCTTCTTTCACACGAAGCGTCTGATACGGGTATTGCCATAGGTATTACCGCTAACTTGTATAGGTTCGAGCGGTATAACTATTACCGCTAACTCCTAGTTCGCAAAAATCCAGTCGATAATTTTCTAAAGTCATCAACTGTGATTTCATTTTTCTAATGCTCAGTAAGTTTAGGTATTAATTTAACTACACAAAAATGTCCATATCATAGGAATAGAGCTAAGCGTCTATTGCTTGAATGTAGTGCATTATTTCCTTGTAGAATTCTACTACTTTTAATGAAACTTGTTCTGATTTCACGGGTGAGTGTATCCAACATCGAAATGAATATTCGTGTTCGATACTGTTCCCTTGAAGAAGCTGGTATGTCTTCATTGTGAACCTCTGCAAGTGAGGTGGAGATTTCTTAGGTCTAACTTTAGAAGCCCACTTAACATCAATGCAGTTGTTTTCTGTAATCGACTTGCTTTCAATGCAAATTGTCGATTTTTTCTGAGCAATTTCTCTTCACAGTGAAATGTTTGTAGCACGTTTGGACTATTCTACTCATGTTTTGAATATCAGATTGTTTATGCTGAAGACAGTCACACACAAGTTTTGTTTCTTTCAATATTACAGACAAAATCAAATGAAAAAGGAATGGCATTTATTTTAATTAATAAAGACACTTACAGTCACGGATATATATGATTTTCGGCCTTACCTTGAAGAGCGTTACAATTGAAAGTACTGTTGGAAATGTCTTCTACATAAAATAAAGATAAAATGAATTTATGGGCGGTAACAGCAAAATGTCTTCTACAGTTGCTATGCAAGTTGAGACTTTGTACATTCACCGATATTGCGGAATGGTTTTACGGATGCCTAGATTTTCTTACGCACTTGCATTTATCCCGATGTTCCAGAAAGAGGTTAGGATACAACAGTACTAGGAACTGCCAAAAACATTAAATTAAGCTGATTTCTGCCGCATTTTTGGAATAGTGAAAGATGATGAGACACGGATCTATCTGTCTGAACTAAAATACAAAATGCCGGTCAACTAAGTCTTTCCTAATGACAATCAATCCGCCAAAGTCGAAACCAAGAAGCACTGTAAAGAAAAAGCAGTGAATTTTGTGGGAACGAGAGATATTACAACTGTGAATAAGAAAGTCGAAGGGCAGTCCCTGCACAACGGGACAAACCTTTCCTTTTCCTTTATAGTTTTTTTTTTATATAACCAAGAACGGGAGTGAATGACATCATGTTGTACCACCACAAAACCACTAATGTCACTCTGTCATTCAGAGTGACCCTAAAAAGATGTTGACTCATCCAACTTACAGCCAATCCCCGGCACTTTATTATTATTTCTGCCCTAACATAAAAGCGATTTACAACCCCCTAAAGATTCGATCACAGCTAATGAAGAGGACAGTAGAACAGTTAAAGAGATTGGGTGTCACTAGTCCTTCTAGCGATGGTTTGCGAGTATGAAACTTCACACCTGGTTTGATCAAGTTTCTTTCTAAAAATGTTATAATAAATTCCTAATCATAAGTCTATTCAGTTTTCAAAACTTTTCTTGTGACCCTCGTGTAACAGCCCTCTCTACGAGAGTGAAGAAAGGTGTATCAAGAGAATCCTCTTTTAGTATGTCGTACAACATAACCTGCTGCCTAATCACAGGACGGTTCGCACAAAACTATTATTCTACTATGGAAAACAGCGAGTGTTGTTTTATACGGATTCGTCTCTTTTCTGTGTACACGTGTGCCGGTCGATAACTACCGAGTTTGCTCTGTTTACACTACCGAGTGAAGCGCTCCTCTGTATGGTGATACAAAAAAGATGCCAACTGAGAAGGATAACATTAAAGCTAACCTACAATTTTGTAAAATTAGACCATCGAGCTGGAGTTTGCTATATCCACTGAAGGTTCTAATAGCAAAATGAGAAAGAGAGCGAATTTTACAAGGTTCTGTACGGGTATTTAGTGTAGACCTATAAATTCACGAAATAATTACATAATTTTGAAAATATTTCTTACGGGACAATTTCACTTTAATTCTACGAAACTATACTTCAAAGAGCTTCAAAAGTATCTGACTACAGCTTCTAACATGGCGGCAATATACAAACTGGTACGAATTCGTTTGAAGAATCGCTTACTATGTAATCTTTCTACATAGTTTTAGTCAGGTGCAAAGAAGACAAGAACACAACACGATACAATGCACTTTCCACAAAAGAGAAATGAACCGCAGTGCCGCAGTCGTACTGGGTAATCTGGACAG
This sequence comes from Lepisma saccharinum, assembly GCA_022664845.1. Classification (NCBI taxonomy): domain Eukaryota; kingdom Metazoa; phylum Arthropoda; class Insecta; order Zygentoma; family Lepismatidae; genus Lepisma; species Lepisma saccharinum. The sequence goes on from JAGDQP010027176.1 coordinate 15,750, forward strand.
AAATTTAAAAATAAACCTATTTATAACTGTAATTACTGAAGATTGATTTTCTGTTTGGTGTGTTCATGACGTTTTGTCCCCGATGATTATTACTAAATGATATTAATCCAATAAGCTTCATCTCATTGTTTATGAAAAGTTAGCTTCTGTGTTTTGAGCGTACAAATGAGTACTGAATAGTCTATCATTTTCATATGTAACACGATAACATTAAAAAAAAAAAAGTTAACAGAATCATAAGACGTATAAAAAAAAGTCTTATATACATTACAAAACGTCTTTTTATACTTTCCATTATCTCTCTTTTTGGCCACTTGTGACGAAGAAAGAAAACTACACTAACAAAAAAGGGACCTGAATATGGCACTTCGAAAATACATGACACCTTTCTCACTGGTGACGGACATGTAATAAAGGATCCCACTGAAGTCACTCGACGCAATACCCAATAATTTATAACGGAAAATTTTGCTATGGATGTCCCATAAATTGAAGCTTCACAAGAGTACTCGTCTTGGTCTAGGTAATTAAAATGTATGATTACACGTTTATTCCCATTGTATGTTATCGAATATTGTGACCTATATATAGCGACCTATATATATACATATATCGCTTTTTTATACGAAGAAAGGTTCCTTACTCACTATAAATTTTCATGGTAATTTATGTATTTACATAATTTTTACAATCAATTTAAATTACGGTACTAAGTTTAAAAGGTGCGGTGAGGAGTACAGTCAGAAAAATCACTCAATTAATATCAGAAAGTTCAATTTTCCTCTAGGGATTTTCATATGTCTTCATCCCAAACAAGTATACTACTACTTACAAAGGAAATTCTTGAACAAACAGAATTCTGATATGCTGTCTTGGTATATTTGTGAACAATTCCACTAAACAACTAACTGTATATCACTGAAAGCTTTTCCCGAAACGTTCATGCATTCTGGAAGTGTGATTCAGTCTGAAAAGCCGGAAAAGCAAAATAAAGTTAATTAACCTGATTATAAATGAAACCACGCATAATCCTATTGATAATTATGAGAAAACCGTTGGCGGTGGTTATGAACAAAATTACAGAGCAATATTATATTGAGCGAGGGATAAGCGTGTGTTGCAAAATGCTGGCAAAAAGAAAAAAAAGCGCAACTACTACTTGCTTAGAAGTAGGGACTGCAGTGATGTTTGGTTTTCACTACAGTGTTTTTTTTTTCCTTTTTTTTATGTAAATATGATTCGCTAACATTATGTCGAGTCGTTATTTCTGTAACAGCGAACTATAAACAGTTCCTTGGATACCAATTCCGAAGATGAAATGGAGTTGCTGATTCAAGCAATAGGTACAATTTCTGGTGTATAATGTACATTTTCAAAGTTAATGGAGATATGCTATATGTCATCTAAGGAATATAGAATACAAATGAAGAAACCAATACAGTTTTACTTCTCAGGGTTCTATGCAGGTGATGCACTCACCTATCAATATTTAAGTGTTATCAAAGATGTCATATGATGATTTATGAAAAGTTTACTATTGAAAAGAAACTGATTTATCAATGCTATCAATACTACAAGTGCTCTTTCTATCCCTGCAAATAATATTTACTTCTTTGATCAAGATGGTAGTACGTCTGCATACTATTTATTCTCAAGTTGGTTTTGACTATTGAAATACAGTAGCGATCTCATTTAGGATTGCCTAATTATATAATTCATACTTTTTCCGAGTATAATGCTATGTTAGTAATGTAGCATTGTATCTTATGGGTAGACTTTAGCTTCTCTTGTCCACGGTTCGCTACGAATAAAAGTTCTCCTACAAGTGCGTTTAAGGGTATTTATTTATTAAGTATTTCAGTGTTATCCCGGCTCCTCCTCGCCTTTAATGCCGGTTTTCGTGACCGGAGTCCGCTACCTCTTTATTCAGGTAGCTCCTCAATTGGCCTCACGACGCTGGGTGGACGCCGCACAGGTAACACCATCTGCAGTACTGCAAGGGTCACCCGTCCAAGCACTGACCAGACCCAGAGCTGCTTGACTTCGGTGATCTTACGGGAACCAGTAGACCAGCTCGGCTAGGGCGTTGCCCAAGCAAGTAACTCTCACCCTTTTATTTCATCTTCTCAATGCTCAATTTCTGTATCCTACTTTCAATAGACGAATGCGAGAGAAAAGTGGGGGGGGGGGAATACACATTCATGCCCTCCTAGTCGCCGACCATGTAATCTATTCTATTCAACGCAATATTCCTTGGCCAAGTAGTGGGCCAGGCCAAAAAAATGTAACCGAAATCCACCCCTGAGGATACAGTGTATGTGCCTTCACTTCCCGGCAATTTCCAGATTTTTTGCCGTATCACAGCTGCTATGGCTCTGGTCGGGCATGGTATGGTGACACGGGTATCGAATGAAATGGATTATCGCACAGATGTTTGTCGTATCGCCAAAGGGGGCACTGGACACATGTGAAATATGCAACAGGAATTTAGTGAATGCAAATGTGGTTCATTATAACAAAATTTGGTATTCGTAGCGTAAATACTTCGTTGTGATTTTAAAAATGTTTCATGGGCTTACAAATAATAATAATGTAATACTGTATAATAATGCACTCACTAGAAACCAAATTTACACGTGATAATTAAGAAATAGAAGAAAAATAAAATACTACTGAACACTATAGTGACAAAAACTCGAAAATATTTACATCCACCAAGCTCCCGAATTTTAAAGAACACAAAAAAGTTTATTAAAGGCCACAAAAGCGACCTTCAAAAGTAGCAATTAAATTAGTCTATATGAACTTAAGAAAATACGAGATATGAAGATAAAATTTACGACTTGACTGCAGTTACATGACTGAACATCAACCACAAGAGTTCACTTGTGAACCAAGTACGTGCTTCTGACAATATAGCTTCACTTAAAGGGAATTATGTCAGTGTTGCTTCTTCTGAACGTCATTTATAGTAGGTATGTAACAGCGCATGGAGTTATTTCAGTACTTTCCACTGGTCCATTGTATGAGCTGTGGGCATTAAAGAGATTCCTCATCCTCATAATGTATACTTAAAAACTACTAAATCATACTAGTGATTTCTTGTTACATGCATATAAATTGATCAAATTACATTTGTAACTACGTTAGCTTCCACGAGCATAAATCATATCTAGTAAGCCGTTCAAAACATTCAAATACCCTATTTTCCCCTTAAGCAATGACCAATAGTTTATTACTATTATTCTGTGTTAAATCCAATTAAAGGCTCCATTGCAGGTAATCTGCTTACAATATTTTCAAAGGCTTCCAAATAAACATTTAAGTGGATCAAGTCTTCTACGGCGAAGGAAAAAAAAATACGAAAGGAAATCTCTAACGCGGAAACAGAAGTCATGAAAGCTGTAATGCAAAAAACCTATACAAACTTTCTTTTTTAAGTTGAAAACTGAAGAAATAAGACTATTATTAAACATCTAAATTGGGAGTTTACCAGGAAATCACCACTTAAAAAACAAAACACACGAAAAAGTTCGTTTTCCTTGAATAAAAAGTACTACTAATTTTCTCTAATAGCAACTTGTAAGCAAAACTTTGTTGTCTGGTAAAGGAAAGATTCATCTCCAATCAAATAATTGGAGCGAGAAGTAATTTTCAACTTCAATTAAACTGTTTCTTTGGTAATACATCATTTACGACTAAATCAAAGAATGGGCAGGATCAGCTAATTGCTCAGCTGATAGACACCGGTTCTTCAGAGCAAATTTACTATTTTCCATTCATTACCGCATTTCTTTTTGCCTTACCATTCCACTTCTTTTCTCAAACAATTAGTAACTTGAATTCGCCTACATTTTCTTAATTTATTTTCTTCTAACTTATCTTTGACCACACCCATCAGTAAATACAAAGGTTGAACAGGTAAACTAAAACAGATCCAATCCTTTTAACTATATTTTCAAGGTATGGAACGCATAAACTGTTGCTTACTCACAGAAGCTCATCGCAAGATGGTACACTGTATGTGGACAAGTAGCGTAATTAATAATAGTCAAGGGGTGTGTGTGAGTTCAAAATAATACGCCCTATGGTTCGTGTATCAATTAAGAAAGTAGCTAAACTGTTAACATGCCAAGGGCTTATGACTGTTATAATGAAGAACAATAAAATCTTATAGCTACAAGTGTGGAAGAGACAACATTGTATGGTATCAAAACGTAAACAAAAATCATAAAATACTGTAATGGCTAACAGATAAGTGCAGAACTGACTTTTCATCTCCAGACCAGTGTAAGTGGAAACTGCTTGTCGAAAACTATACATAAGCAAACAATTATACCCAAACCGCACATCACAAAATGTGAATTATCGGGTACTTGAACTGTCATGTTCTCTAATAAATCTTAGCTCCCACATCATGAAGGGCTTAAACAAGGCGAACCCAGGCACAGCTCTACAATTGAATGTTTGGTGTTCTGTGAAAACAATTACGTAGCTTCATTATGATGTAGCCAGAAATATTTATTTAAAATATAATTAAATTACCACGTAAACGTGTTTTTAGATTTTCACAACGCATGTCTGATATTTTACTAATAAAACTCGTTTTCGGATATTTGTTGTGTATTATTATTTTGAACCCAACGATTGTTTCGCAAGCCTTCCTGCTCACATCGTCACGAGATCTTGTTTGATGTTAAATTACAGTGCACATAAACGTATTGTGTAAACCGATACAATTTACGCAACAATGTCGTAACAGTTTTATCATGTGCATTGTAATTCAAAATCAAACAAGATTCCATAACGATATGAGCAGAAAGGCTTACGAAACGATCGTCGGGTCCAAAATAATAAAACATATCCGGAAACGAGTTAGTTTGCGTTTATCTTTCCTTCATTTCGCCTGTTAGTTCTCATACCAAAGTCATATTTTAAAACACGCAGATTTTCTAGAAATTCTTCATAATGTAGCCTATAAATTCTGACACAAGATCACAAAGCCAGCTCACAATTAACGTCGGATGAAATATCGTTAATATTCTTTTTATATATACAGTTAAAATCTGTCTGCCTACTATACAAATTAGCATTGCTCTTGGACCAATGTGCACCAAACTTCGTATGGCCTCCTCCTTTGATTAGAGGAAGACCATAGATTGCCTAGTACCAAAATTTTGACACGATAGGGGGACATTTGCAGCGTATTCAGAAACATTTTTTGAGTGACTAGCGCTGTACTAACGAGTGACTACCAATGTTAAGAGATTATTATCACTCGTTAGTACAGCGCTAGTCATTCAAAAAATATATCTGAATATGGCTGATAAAGACTAAGGAAATTATTGACATACGCTTAACCAGCCTGGCTCCTCATGCAACTAAAAAGATAGCTGCATTGTATAGCAGGTTGTATATGAACAAGAATCTGTGCTTTTTGCTATTCCGAGCTCTTTAGCTTATAGACCAACGAAGTAAAAACTTGTGGACACATCAGGGATGGTAAATATTGCTAATATTCTTCGCTTACATTAATAATTTGATTTAATTTTTAATGACAGTTATACATTTGAATTTCCAGAAGTTTACCTTGTAAGCATTGTTTTATTAATGTCAAAATACTTACTACTCAATAGGTTGGATCTATTTAATAGTTTAGTACTTACTAAAACGTATTTTGTCCAGTACCACAAGTCACTTTAAGAGATCTTTACAAGTGTGCAAGAACTATCTCTAGAAATGTTACCAGAATCCTCGCATACAGACTTAGGCTCTAAGATTACTTTGGATCCGACCAGCTAAATTAGTATATTTCCTCGTGTGATTGAGACTGTAGATTCACAAATTGGAAATCAATAGAACACTCTCGAAATCATTTTTCATCCAAGATTGGTATCATGAATACGAGGGTTACTCAAGTTAAACTTGGACATTTTGGACTGTTTCCCTGTTACGTGCGAATAACCCAGCGAAAAGTGGTTGTGTGGGAAGTGTCAATGGGATTCGGTGTCTCTGGATACGAGTATAGTCGTAAGCACGAGTAATCACTAATGGCGTCAAAGATTTCCAATTTCTGGCAAGGATAGCCTACATCGTACTTGGCGTCGGAAAGTCTAGTTATACGTAAATCAGGATTTTTAGAACGAATAATTTATGGAGTTTTCATATTTGGCATAAAGACTCTAGATGGAGTAAGGAATCAAGATTTGAGAAGTTCCCACTTACCCCAGTGGACGCAACCCCTCCTTTCTTCGCGAAAAACAGCGTTCTCCACTAGTTTTTCATATTTTTCTCTTGAACCGTTGCTGGGACAAAGAAAATTAAGAGGACCAAAAATATTCATCATAAAATTCTGCATAATATATGTTCTATTGATCATTTGGCTAGTTCCCACCTAACTCTCACAAATTGCGTTTGAACGTCAGGGTAGCTTGAAGTACGTAACCAAAAATAGAACTCGCGCGGTTTCTCACGGCGAATATCTCGGAATCGGTTCATCGTGATTCCAAGTTGTTGTGATGAAGGAAAACTCAGAATCAATTTTAGAAATACCTGTCTTTAGGAGAACGTCACGGACTCCCTTAATCAATGAAAATATTCCTCACTTTATGAAGACGACACCTTAAAGATACGGATCTACGTTGATACAGCGTCCAGTCATATTACCAGATCATCACTTACAACAGTCGGAAAGAGGCTGCGACAGGTGTCTTTCCGGAGGAAGTAGGCGAGGGATGATTTGTCCATTGATTTCTCCAGCTTCTGTCTGTTGAGTAAAGACCTTGCTTTCAGACGTTCTTCCACCACTGAGGTTCTTGGGAAAGTTTGCTACGAGTTTACGTTACCATTCCCATCCTGCGCTGTGGCGAAGTCATTGTCAATGGAAATTGAAGCAATAAAAAAAATGTTCATTCCCGTGACCATTAATTACATAGAACGAACTGTGGTTGCTGAAGAGAATCTTCCCAAGACAAAATGTGCGTAATCATCTGAGATTGAATGGGATAACGCTCCGAATATACATTAGCCAAGATTTACACTGAAATTTTTGTTGTGAGAGGGGCTGTTACGAGTCATTAAACCCTTCGAAATGTGGGCATGGGGAAAAATCGAAAATCAGACAGACTCAGAATATAAATAATAAGAAGGGGGAGACAAACCGTGTAGAAGATAAAAAAATTGTCGGAATGTTGTTTACACCTAGATTGTGTACTGAAGGACGCAGTTAAGGGGGAAAGGACGAAGAAGAAGATTAATGAAACTTCTTGGCACACTGTTAATGAAAAAATCGTACACTAGAACAATAGGCAGCGATCAGACCGGGACGTACGCGCCGGTCTGAAGCACCTGCCGCTTTCGGGTAAACGATTAAAAACTGCGATGAACTATAATCATTCCGAAGCCTTTGAGTTAAAAATAAAGTAGAAATAATTTTAAGAAATTGTTTTGTACTGTGTAAGCACAACATTTTTAATGAAAGGAAAAGAGAATCAGGACTTCACGTCAATGTGATGTACCGCCTGCAAATTCGATCCTCTCGTATGATGTCTAAAAATGGAAAAGCAAAAATAAACTTTTGAAATATCTAGAAATGTGTGTGCTCTACTCGAATGGAAAGACTGGCAGGTGGATGCTGACAAGAAAGTGACACTGGGGAAGTAGAAGAGAGTAAAAAAGCGAACGACAATTCTGCCAGAAAACAGCCCGCATGGGTCCCTAACATTGATCGTCCTACAGTAAGCCATACAGCGAGCGGTCGATTCCATCCTACAGAAACGCAACGTAGAGAGTCAACAACACAACTCAAATGCAGAAGCTTTAAAGAGTGTATGCAAGTAAAATTTCAAGTACAACGACAATTATGATTATAATGCTTCAGCTTGCCTAATGCATCAGCTGTGATGGTACTGTCTCTCCTTTTAGGGTTCAAAAGCAAAAGCTGAGAAGGCTTCGTCCGCCTGTAAAGAACTTTCACCTCAGGAGCTACTAGGGCTACAAAGGTGGTTGTGCTGTCCTTCCAAAAGTCTCGGATAAAACAAAGTTAAGTCACGTCGATCATCTCTGTTCGTCGTCGACAACTTTCAGCTCGGAAACTATTGAGCTACGAAGGTGACTGAGGTGTCGTTCGAAAGGTCTCAGCGAAACTTTTCCGACACATACATACTTACTTACTTTTTTTTCGCAGTAGGATGAGAAATGAATTTAAATCCCACTTATGGCCTTAGAGTAACTATGGCTCAGGCCGGGAAAGGGGAGCATGGGATATGGGAAAGAAGTGGGGAACCATGGCCAAGTTTCGAAGATATTATCATATACTATTCCGGCATTAGCGTGGTGTGACTGAGGAAAATCCCTGGAAACCCCTCAGTCAGGATAGAACCCAAAACATCCCGAATGCGAAACCAAAGAGCTACGAACTGAGCTACGGCTGGTCGGTGCGCTAGTATGAGGAAATCTCATACGCAACAATAAGACTTAATTAGAAGATATTAATAGAGTGACTCAGACTAAATATTTATATTTCGATTTGCCCAATGTCAAGCTATTAAAACATCAATCTACTATTACAATAACACAAACCGGCGATGGTCGGAAATGTGATTTGTACTGAGATTTCAGGACTGTCATAATTAGGGTGACCAGCTTCCGGATTTTGAAACTCCAACTGAACTCATTCTATATCTAGGTATTTCCGAACGAGATATTTAGAAAATTATACAGGAAAAATCAAACAAAGTAAATGGTAACTAAGACTACTTCGTATTAACATTTTGAACGCAGTCCGTCTCTACGAAATTCACTTACGTCGTCCAAAGACCTTCCTAACAAGAGCATAGCACAAGTATTCTACAGTCTTCTAAACTTTCTGTATCTTTGAAAGTCGCACAGCAATTATACTCTTCTATTCATTCTTAACCACTACAACCAATGTCCTTAACAGCACTATCAGTCGTACGCAAGTCGCAACAGTTTACATGAAAAGAATGCTATTATCGATCATCGATTCTCACACTGTGAAGAAAATATTGACTGTCGCACTACCGAACTTCGGTAAGCTTTCCATTTTTATATAGGCCAGTATATAAACTGTGGACTTCGGCCCGTCACGATTCACCTCTTCGTTATGAAAATCCACACCCATGCCGGGACTCGAACCCGGGACCTTCGAGCTGTTGTGTTACCGCCGTAGACCACACGGCTACCCGGCCTGTTACCGAACTTCGGTACTGCGCAACCAAGCTTACCGAGTAGCGCATTCACTGGATCAGATTTATGTTTGTAAAGAACATAATTTGATTTCATAATTTTATCGTTAATCCATGGTTGACATACACATTCTTGAAAAACCGGACAAAACAGCGTCCGGACAGAGTTCATTCCAGACAATCGGACAAGGCTATTAAAAATAAACTGTCCGGGACAAATCCGGACGCCTGATCACCCGAGTCAATAATAATAATAATAATAATAATTATTATTATTATTATTATTAT
>JAGDQP010027177.1:0-17518 GCA_022664845.1 Lepisma saccharinum
TCATTAATATGTTACTTCATAATACTTTATAAACATCATTTCACAGTGATATCAACGCTGGGTAAAGCAAGCAACACATCTCACAAATAAAATGTGATATAGTGAGTGAGCTCTTAAAGAAAAAGTGGAATCTTAGTTAAATAATTTAGTGAAATCTTGTAGGCTATTTACGGAAAGCAACAAAGATAATGAAAATATTGCCCTCACAGAACAAAAAAACAAGGTAACGAAAAAAGTAAATAAATCACCGTTAAATATTTTACAAACATCAACAACATATAATAACACATAATTTCATGCAATAATGTATCTTCCCACCCCTTCAATTACGTTATGAAAGTCTATGTTAAAACAATAGGAAACAAAAAAAAAGAAATTAAAAAACCGTCACCGTAATAATTGCAAGCAGAGTGATAAGGGGAAGGGAAAAAGAAACTCACAGATCCATATATCATGGGAAATAAGAACCATCATATACTCATGGAATTGTGGTATTATATATATATGATGAGTTTTTCCTTTCGACATACGTAACCGAAAGAAGGAAAAAATAAAGTCACTCAAGAAGAAAGAAAGAAAAAAAGAAGATCTTTGACATGTGATTTCCCTTTCGTAAGACTTGCAACAACTCATGTAATAATCCCTGTTATCTTAATTGGACGACCGAGCAGTTGGAATATTTTAATGAAATGCTTTAACACGGCATATCTTCGGTGAAAGTTTAGTTTTCTGGTCATTTGCGTGAATCTCGTTTGTATATATGTGTGTGTGTGTCTGTGTGTAGCACTTGAACGAACTGGTTAGTAGGGTTCACCTTCGGTAATAGCTTTCAAAAATAGTGAAAACTGATACATCCATATATGTATGTGGATGTAATATGGCGGGGTGGGGTGGAGGAGGGAAAGAGTCTCATAATGAGCTTTACAAGTGAATAACCAGTGAAACATCTCATCCCCCCCACCCTTCCACATGTTTTAATAATACATAAGTTTCTAATTTAGCATTGTTTGAATATTAAACATTGTTCATAATCAGCTCTGTGTATTGTTTTACAGAAGGATATCATTTAAAAGAAACTTATCTCTTTGCAATTGTCTTTTTACAATTCTTAAATATTAATGATGTAATGTCATGGATATGACAGTAACAAATTATTCTTGCTATTTATTGAGAAGAAAATACCATCCTTTTTGAATAACACACAAAATAGAAATAAAACATTACTTTCTTTGAGCAGTCATTATCACTATAACTCTGGCGGATCAAAACTTGTTGATAACGCGACGTAAATTAATGAATCTGATGATAATTCCTCGTTCGAAAGATGTTAATATTCCTTCATGCCTACAGAGTGCGTCTTAGGTTTGTCTACTTTTATTGACAGAAGCTCCAGAAAGGGTATAAAAATATAATAAAGGGAAATCTTCAAAACAACAATTATGTTTAATAAGTTTTTGGGCATCTTTTGTGCCAATTTTTGTGGATTCTAGGGTGTTAGTACCACGGCTGTGAAGTCGGAAACAAGTACTGGCTTACTAGAGTCGGAATCAGAAAATATACCTACTCCGACTTCCACTGAATGGAAATTGTAACATACAATAAGCCGTTAAAAATTAAAATTTCCCATAGAAATACGCGATTATCAGTGTTTATTAGAGTAAGCGGTGCGTTGGTTCTAAGTTAATCGCTCCTTAAAAGCACATGCATCCACTTATTAAAGCAATCTTCCGCGAAGCAGTTATATACTTGTTTTTTTTTTATTTCTTGTGTTTAACAAATTATATATGTCCAATTTCAAAGTTTCTCAATCGATTAAATCTATTTTTTTTCTTTCCTTTGAAGCTATATTAATTTACAATGTAACAATAGTGCACCATCAGCCAGGTGCGGATCCAAGGGGGGGGGGGGCTATAGCTCCCCCTCGACGTCCAGGTATACACTGAATGAAAGGGCCTTCAATCCTACTTTACACTGGATAAAGTGACCCAACTATGGTTTAGCCCCCCCCCCCCGATCATATCCTGGATCCGCACCTGCCATCAGCATTAATAAACATGCGCCAATAGTATTCAACTCTATTCCTAGTCACCAAAACTTCCTAGCACGAAAAGATGGCCTTCGACTTCTACTGACAGTTTTTGTATGTTAAAAATAATCTTTTGTGGGCCAATGAACAAAGGCGACACTGATTAAATGCTTTGTACGATGCGTAGTATCAATTAAATTAGCAACTAGGAACTATACATTTATTCCAATTACAAATACAGGGCCTGGAGTCGAAGATCCAGTTATGCTTACCGATTACGCAGTTGTGAGAATGACTATAACTGGGTTTCGAAGTGAACAATTCACGAACATTAGTAATGCGCCTGCGCGAGAATGGCCCCGCCTTAATAGGACATTCTATGTTTAGACACAACTTATTAGCTGAACTCAGTGCATATCCTTGGCCGTGCCAGTCAATCCAGCGAGCAGTTTGTCATTTGTTTCTACACACACTGCTTTTGAGCAAGATAGACTGGACATACAATACTGAAGGCTCGGGTTAGACTAGAAGTCAGTCCAGTGAACAACATTTCTGTCCACTTTCAATGAATATCAAAAACGCCTCAATATTTAGCAGTGTTGTTAAAACAGTTTCGAAACTAAAAAACATTTCGAAACTCAAAAAAAAAAAAAAAAAGATACAAATACTAAAATATAAACTCATATATATATATATATTTAATGGCATTTTGTAAAATTGTTTCCTATCTTAATTAGCCTGAGCGTCACAAGTCATTATTTAGGGGGCCACGGTGGCTCAGTAGAGCGCTCACCTCTGGTGCTAGGGGTCGTCGGGTCGATCCCTGCTCATGCCATGTGGGCTTTGTGGTGGACAAACACCGTGTGCGTGGGTTTTCTCGGTGTGTTTCCGTTTCCTCCCACGTTCTTCATTCCACCAATTCATCCCATCATCATCCATACGGCCTGAGCCATAGTTGCCTAAAGGCCTTAAAAATAAATTCAAGTAAGTCATTATTTACTTTTAAAAAAGAGGAAAGAAATTGAGTACTAACTCTCCGTAACATGGCAATAGTCACTTTTCATCTATTGTGCAAATAAAACGCCTGTGAGTTATATAGCCCGCCACACGCCACAGTAAAGTTAGTTCTCTATGTAACAAGGATAACTAAAACAAAATAGCATAATAATATTCACTTCAAGACACTACAGCTTCGAGCCTTAGTCTGTTTGGCTGCTTTTAACGATGTTGGTGGGTCATTACAAAAACTCGGAGATTTGGAACTTCCACGAAAATCAAATCGGTAAATTATTTTCACACAGGCAAGGTAAAATTTACAATTATATAAAGGGACAAAACCTAAATTGTTGTAAAACGTACAGATCTTAAAGTTTACCACAACATTTAAGACTACAAACGGAAGTAACATATTTCCCTTCTCTTAATTTTTATTTGGAAAGAAATAAAATCTTTACAAATACCAAAATAGTCTGCCTCCCATAACAGAACGGATATAATACAGTATTTTCGTGAGTAATTATCAAATACAAAACTTTAGTTATGCAACAGTAAAGAGTGATTTGTAGGTTTTTTTTCTTCTTAAAGTCAGCTGTCCTGGCTGGCTGTAATACAGCAAAAATTTTAAGGTTTATCAACAATTAAAAATACACGACAAATTAATTATTTGGGGTACAAGTTTATAGAATAAGCTACCTAGTTAAAGTTGCTCACGAGACGAGACAAAAAATGTCAATGGAAGACGAGAAGAGACAACACATAATTGTCGTAATATACATGTTTTCAAGACGAGAGACTTTCTGGAGAAGACATTTTCGAGACGAGACAGCCTAAATCTCGTCTCGTGGGCAACACTAAACCCAATCACCTGAAGAGTGTTGAAAATATAAATAAATATAAATCTAAGCTGTTCAGTTTGTCGGTAAATAAGGGTTATTATGCTATCAATGGTTATTTGAGTGATAATATATTATGGTACACGATTATTTTAAAAATTAAATATATTTCTTTCTCTTGTATAGAAAGAATGTATGACCTGTATATATATAATACACATGAATAAATTTCCATTCTATTGTTATTTAAGCATTTTTTAAATATATGATTTCAGAAAGGTTTTGTAATACTGTAGCCACAATCTGCAATGAATCTCCTATATAAGAAGCTACTGCACAATTAATTTTCTGGGTAATTGTTCAGTGTTCCATGAAAGACAAACACAAGAAAGTATTCTGCTGATCACAAACAATGAAATGCGCTTTACTGAAAATTCATTTTGCCAGTGGTGCGTAAGTAAAAGGAGTAGATATAATCCTGTTATGTAATTAAACAAGAAGAATTGCGCATTAAACTCCTTATCAATGAGAAAAGAAGTAATAATAAAAAATGGCTGAGAGTTATATACATGAGAAATGGAAATCAATTACTTATGGTTAATAAACTTGTCCCATAAATTATATCAGACTGTACTGTATATGCTCCATGTACCGGTCACTAACATTGTATTTTATTTTATTGTTTCATAAGAGACACTAATTATAACAGTTTTGATGAACTGATACAAACTTTTGTACTTTCGTTCAAAAGTGGGCGTTATGTGAGGAATCCTTTTAAGATTCCCGTTCTCCGTTAGTTTCATAAAATTTCTACTATGTACACTCAGGGTTAAAGAAAATTGCCCATGGGCACATTTTTTTTTGGTTCACAAGTTGATCAATATGGAAATATCGAGACGATATTTAACATACAGCGAACAGTTGATATGTTGTGTTTGATACTCTATTATTTTGGGGGTTTCGGAGTTGAAAAAAACTTTTCCAGCGTCAAATTTTAATGGAACAGAGTGTACATTACTAGGCAAGAAAGCTGAAATTAGGTTTTGACCATAATTCAAGGTAATATCCCCATACTCGCCTCGTATTACTGAAGAAAAATCGAACGGAAACCTCGGGTTGGGTAGGGGATGTGGAAAGAAAGTCTATCAGGGCCTAGTTTTGAAGTTTCCATCCCGTCATTTGCCAAGTGTGGCTGAGGAAAGACTAAAAAAACTCTTATGATGGTCGGCCGCTAGGATCAAACCAATGACTTCTCGAATGCGAATCTATCACTTAACCAACTATGCTGTGGATGCTGGATGGAAATTTCCTTAGGACAGAGACCTTTAATCAATGTATTTCTTGTCATATTGTTTTTCAGTTCACTAAAAACGTGCGGAGGAAGCAATAGCAATTGAAAGTTTCACTTACGAAGCAGTTCTCCAGTGTTTTCCACGGCTTTACCAGGCGAATACCATCATCGTAAGTCACGAGTCGTTTTACCTTACAACCTCCCGGAAGAATCCTCACCGAGGGACGTCATATCTCACAATTATGACAGGCATACGCCATACATGGCTGTTGAACCCATAAAATTTAAATTAGATTTTATAACGTAAATAAAACTAGTTGGAATCTGTAATTATCATTTCCCAGTTCAAACTTTCTTTATTTCTTATATTTTACAACTTAGTTTCTAAACAATAAAGGCCTGTTACTCGTGAATTTTTGCTTTTAATGCATCGCCAACCGTTATTGACAGCTTGAGAAAGACATTATTTTCTCTCATAAGAAACTAAATTGTCACGTGCAAACATACAGATGTTCAATGTACCTACATTAATTTCTTCGTACGATATTCATACTTAGTCAAGCGTGTATTAATCAAAGTAGATTTCTCTCTTCGCATCTGATATATTCATATATCATTATTGAAACGTTCCTCGCATATAACGGGACCTTGGTTTCCAATAGGAGAAGTTAACATGTGAGGATAAGGTTGATGCGTAAGGGTGAGGAAAGCGGGGATGTGAACATGAAGGTGAGAGAGAGAGAGAGCAAAGAGGTGTACAAGCTCATGAGCTCGGTCCTCACACTCAATTGCCCTCAAGTCGACGATGAGCGTGAGGGCGTGGGAGTGCGATTTGTGTGACCTTTAAGTAAGCGTGAGCGCGAGTGTGCTGCTTTCTGCGATTGAACGGACGTTGAGCGCGAGCTTTGAGAGATTGAACGGACGTTGAGCGCGAGCTTTGTGAAACTGAACGGAGGATGAGCGCGAGTGATGTGAGATTAAACGGAGGATGAGCGCGAGCTTTGTGGGATTGAACGGAGGGTAAGCATGAGTGCGTGCGAGCTGGAGAGAATAAACGGACTGCGAGCGCGATTATGAGCGTGAGGTTCTAAGATGAGAGTGAGTGAGTTTCCAACGAAATTACCACCTCTGGAGCAAAGTGAAGACTAGAGGATGAGTGTAAATGAGTGTGAGGGTGACTGAGGTTTGACGAGAGCTAACATCTATGACTCTCTCTTCCTATTTGACAGCAAATATTTCCTTAAAAAGAAAAGGAAATAAATTCTGTATTTGAACAGAGACAGGTGATTTGAACGAACAGAGGAGTGACTAACCTTTAACCTATGGAACATAGAACGCTTTTAACTCCTTTGGCTATTCGTGCATTGCAGAAAAATCTTTTAACTCCACACAAATAAATTCCTTCTTAACCAATGCATCACTGTTGCTTTCTTGAACTCTCGGCTAACAAAAGGTATTGAATGTAAACAATGTGTGATGTGTATTTAAAGGGGCGGAGGAAAGGAATTTATTTAAAAGTTTTCTTTGTTTGCCCTTTTGCTGTTGCGTGATGGGATAGGTCAACAAACCTTATATTAAGGGCTCCTCATGAACAACAGAGGGCGCCATTTGAGTCGATGAAATAATCATAGATTGAAAAACTGGCTGAGAGCAGGGATGGAATATTTTACAGAATTAAATTATCATGCTGTATCCATAAGATAATCATATGTAGCAAGTAATCTATACATCTTTGAAGAGTTTTGTGAAATTTGCTTGTCTTGTATGATGGAGATGTTAAGCGTTCTTCTCTGAAACAGGTTAATGATTCGTTCCCCTGGAATTGTATCCTTGGCTAAGGCTAGAATAGGGTAGAGAAGTGGATGTGGGAAGTTAGGCAGGGCCTAGTGTAAAGGTATCATCCCAACATTAGCCTGCGATGACTAAGGGAATTTTGGTTTCTAGAAATGGGAATTGAAAGATGGTTTATCACTGCTTCTAGTCAGTGACGTGAACGTTTGCATACGACTAGGTGCGAGAAGGTATATTTCTGGACAGAACATGATAGGAATATGCGTCGAACATGCAGCGTGGGAGAATTAATACGGGATCAAAACGATATATTGAGAATGTACCAAAATTGTTGCTGAAATTCTAAATACTTTCCGCGATCTTTATTTTCCTGTTGAGATCATTCGCGACAATTCCCAATATGAAGGCACTAATTTTCAGGAAAGATATCAAGTTATATGTGACAATTAAGAAAGATAATAAAATAAAACCCTAAAAGAATATTTCTAGGATATTCCCAAAATAATATTTCTAAGATGTTTCTAAAAGAATATCCCTAACATCATACTCCCCCGGCCTCACACACACAAAGCATATTCTAAAAAGGACATGCCTACCATATACCAAAAAGAATATACCTAGCGTATTCGTAAAGCGGACACAGGAATATTTCCAGCATATTCTAACCATATGTTGCCAATATTTCAATATTCCTATTTCCAGCAAATGCTGAGAACATTCTTATGCTGTGGGATAGGTATTCAGGGCGGACCTACACTTTTCAGTGGATTCCGAATACTTAATACGTTCCAAACAGGGAATCGATCCGAACCCATTAATTAAAAAATCAACGAAGTTAAGCGTCTAGTTACGGCTGCAGGGAAATTACAACAAATTTCAGTGCAATAATTAATTTTGCTTCCTACACAAAGTATCAGACAACATAAAAGTAATAACTGCACCATTTCTAGTATTCTCTGATTCAATACACGATACAATTCTTGTATGTTCATGATAATTATTGCAGAGTTTCCACTCCTGGCTGAGCGCCTCTGTTAGCTTGTTGTTTGGCGGATGACGGAATCTTGACTGGCTGTACCACAGACTGGCGCTGTGAGAAAATAAAAATTGAAAAAAAAAAAACGTAATCAAGGCGAAAGGTGGTTGCTTGCTGCTTGCACGTAGGTGTATTTCTGACACCTCGGGCAAGGCTATTCATGTTGAAATAAATACGTTCTTTTTTCTTTTCTTTTAGGCTTGCCTTTCTCCAACTAGATAAAGAGAGACGTATTGAGAAAAAGAAGTAATGATTTTTAATGGAGGAATCATGTAAAGATAGATTCACGTACATACGTACAAGGAGTAATGCAAGAAAGAATGTTAAAAAGTATTTGCCTTTATTATTACACAGGGCGTTCATTTAATCAGGGGATAAAACTTGGGGAGAGGTACATGAAAAATGTTCATATTAACATTTCTCGTAAATAGCTTCGTTTTCGATACAGTGTTTCCAACTTCGAGCCGAAACCTGACTTCTTGCAACGCTAAATACTCTAACGATGTGTTATAAAGTGCGAGTTTGGAAACGTATCAATTTAGAAGATATTCATATTAGAAGTTTGAACGAGTCGTAATTGGGTTGACAGTATTGCCAACTCAGTAAAAGGTTATTTCTTTCAAATGGCACTGCGACGGTTTATTATATATTTGGTATTTCCCTAGTTAAAAGTTAATCATCATATGTGAAACACAAAATACATTGTCGCAAACTGTGAAAACCATACGAAGTTGAACATCGAAAAAAATATTAATCTTGGACGTTTTATACCTCGCATATTGTTCACAGTTTGCAACAATGCATTTTGTGCTTCACATAATGATGACGTACTTTACTAAGGTATAAGAAATATTCAATATACCGTCGTAGTACAATTTAAAAAACAACAACTGTACACCAGGTTGGCAACACTGATAAAACTAATGACATCAAATTTAAGTTCGTAATCTGATTGTAGATATTTTACAAGCTACATAATCAACTTATTTACTTACATTATTAGCAAACATGTTTACAAGAAGAATCGAGGAACCATTACTTGAAATCTTCCGAATATCGTACTGTACAAAACTGTATTTACCACGTTTTGGCCAAAAATTGGACTTACGCGATTCTAGCTCTCAGGTACAGATATAAAAGTTTGCGGCGGCTAAGGATTAATGGCCAAAGCATTTTATTTTTTTCAATTCTAACCTGTGATTGTCTTAATCGTGGTTAAGTCAACAGAAATATCCATGCGAACCGGATAAGATCCGCGGGCCGCCTATTGAGAAGACTTGCTCCGTACTACACTTCACAACAGTGAAATGTAGTGTCCATTAAACCTACTCCTTTTTTCTCCCCTTGTAAAATGTGTATTGACAAGCCGCTAGTGCGCGCGGCAACGAAAGTTACCCAACAATAGTCACAGACTGCTATCAGTAAGTTAATAGTACGGCTGTGGCTATTGGGTAACTTTCGTTGCCGCGCCCACTAGCGGCTTGTAAACTATCCCCGTAAGAACATAGCTTAATATGAGTTCAAACGAACATAAGTTTTGTTATCATGGTAGAGTAGAAATAGTAATTAATGACGTGAAATGATAATCTTTCCGGTATATTTTAAAGATAATGTTGTTTTTCTAGAGAATGAAAAGCAGGGATTCTGCCAGGATTTTCAGTTTGGGGGGTGTAAACTATAAAGCTATAAATTGGCCGTTGTTAGTAGAGTTTTGCAGGTTTTCTATAGATTTTTAACCGTAAAAAAAGTGATTAGGGAAGTGTACTCGAAAATTATGAAGGGTGACCCCCCCTCCCCACTAGGGGTTACCAACTGGAAATTGTCAAACGCAGGACAAAACTCCGAAAAAATCCGGACACAATGAAATTACAGCAATCAACATTTTTTTCTAGGCACAATTACGTTCGTTAACTACATTTTTTATCTGGTGGTGAAAGTTTAGGGGAGGTTGAAGACAAAAATATTACTTGCTGATGTGCTAGTTCTTACCAATTTTTTGTACTTTTCACAATTTGACGATCGGAGACAAAAATAGTCGAGTGTGATGTATCGACAGTACTACCAACCACCGCCCCCCACGCACCCTAGTAGTTAATTTAATGTGACAAATTACCGCTCGTGACCATAAAGGTTACCGTAAATAACACAAACAAAAGCAGATTTAGGTCTAGTGATGTGTTGCTAATTTTATTTTTAAAAAGCCGGACATTTTCAAGAAAGAGATAAATGCCGGTCTGACATTTCTAAAAACGTTTGGTAACCTTCACTGAAAACGTACTGACCAAAAATTAATTTTAAACTGTAGGCCCCGTTCTCACAATGCTCGATAGAAGACAATGAAAAAACATAATTGATTCACCTTGCATATAGTTCTTTGGGTGATATAACTACCTGCCTCCGGATGGAAAGTCCATCATCATCCACAACTAAAAAAAAATAAAATGAAAACGATGCCTCGATCAGAAAGACCGCTAGAATTGGTGAATATGTCTGAAAAAATCTATTTTTAAGTTCCTATGAATGGAGGAATGAAGCTGAGGACTTGTTACCTGAGAAAGAACCGTTACCTCTGACATTGAGCAAGCGGTGGACTCAATAGTCGATACGTGCTTGAATGGACAGACCAGACCGTTCTTCTCAAGGACGCAGGAGTACCTGAATTCTTAAAATAAGTCTCTCTTTTTTTTTAAAGGATTTTTTTTTTCTTGCTGTTATTGTTGTTGTCAATGAGTGTTGTGTTTAGTAGTAATCCGAGGATTCCTGGGCAAGGTCAACTAATGGTGGGTCTGACAGAAATGATACTACAGTTTGAAGTGAATCGCCTAAAGAACCACTGAATACAATTTCAATTGCTGATGATGGGTGGGTTTCGAATAATAACCATAGGTCGAATCCACAGATCCAACCAAATCCGGATTTTCGATATCTGGATGAATGGATTGGTGCGATCTCGGTCGCCGATACCAAGAACCCTTCATCCCAGCCCAGATTAGAATCCACGGATCAAAAACCAACATGCAGATCCGGGAGTAGGTAAGGGAAAGCTAGGCCGGCATTCACCTGGTGAAACTGAGGGGGGGGGGGAACTCAGTCTGTTTGACCGACAGCAGGACTGAAACTTAATCGGTTGAAAAAAAAATCTAAAAAAAAAAATCCTCAGCTAAATCAAAGAAATGGTAGAGTACAAAGTTGTTCAAGTATCTACTAACAAAAAAAAAAACAGAAGCCTTTGTTTCCAAAATATATAATCAAAAAATCTAAAAATATCTTCACTATTCAGACTAAAACCACTATAATTACTATTCAGCAAAACTCATTTACGACATGTAGGTGTGTTAAGTAAAAAATATCCTCCATTATATTCTTATCTGCCAGAATCTGCAAGGATTCTGCCAGATCCCCCTTCTCGATGGGGAGTGTCCAGTGTTACCAATTTATACTGACTTCGTAGCTAAAACTAGCGATTTTGAAAACTGAAAGTTACACCCCTAAATTCCCGAACACTCCTCCACTTTTTTTTTTTCATTTAGTAATCGATATAAACACTGCACATTTTTAAACCTTCCCGATTTAGACTTTACAGTCCCCCCTCCCTCAAATTGGAAATCCTAGCAGAATCCGTGTCCGAAATCCATTTATTTATTTATTTTTAAATTGTGCGTACTTACCCGGGGTCGATTCGTTGTGTGCGAGATCCATAACCATTGGACTAAATGAACACACGAACAAAATAAATTAATTTAATGTTAATTCTGAAACTGAAGTTGGTTTGAACGCGGGAACCTTACAAGAACGCGGTGAGCACGCTTTTGATTAGCCACAACGTTTGGCTGACTGACACTTCCATAATGTTCTAAACTTAATTTATAACAAAGTCATAATTTCAATTATTTAAATTCACGGACCCTGCAAACTAGTTTGACATTTTCATACGGAACAAAAAGGTGTGCTAACAATTTCATCATGAAACTACAGTGTTATGGATTTTATTAAAAGATACAAGATACAAAAACACTCGTGAGCTATGCTAAATAAAATAAAGATATTCTTTTTAATATTGGCAAAGGAATAACCACAATAAATTCATTAAATATCAGGATTCCATTAATTAAGATATGAAATAAATAAACTATAGAATTTACACAGTAATCATTTTAAAGTGAATAATAAATCGAGTGGCCCAGCGACATCTATTTTCCCGATTCGTATTATGTAGTGTGTAGGAACAGCAGAATTTCTTCAATGAAAAGATGTTTAAATTTCGTCAGTGAAAACGTTAATAAAATATATTATTTCTTGAGTACAAGGGTAAATTTCTTCAATACCTAAAAATGATAAATAAATAATTGTTTCGAACGACGTTTTAAAATTTTAAACATAAACCTTGCACGAATACCACCTAACGCACACACAATGAATGCTCTTGTGGTCATGTAGTTCGCATTTTTACCTTTAGATGGCAAACCATGTTCGCAAATTTGCTTCCATCTATGGAGAATTCAGTGTACTACATTCTAACATTCTCCGCGTTACGCGAATCTGATGATAGATTTTTGAAGACGAATTATATATTAGTTCTCCAATTGTTTAGGCGTTGTTTTCGTAAATGAATAAGTAAAAGTTGTATAATTTCCTGAGTAGAGCTGAGAAATCGTGAATGGAAGCAAAATGTAAAAAATTTGGCGAGTATTTCGTGAGTTTTAAAAACGCACATTGTCACAAAATGTTAACAAATTATCCATTTACTCCATGTGATTTCTCTCGAGTGTTTAAAAATTCTCGCGAGTTGCGACATTCTAGTGTCCCTAATAACGTGAAACGAGCAGAAATATGTTATTACGTAGTAGCAGTGATTCCGCCAGCCCCCCCTAAATACCCAAGAACGCCCC
The DNA here is from genome assembly GCA_022664845.1 of Lepisma saccharinum. Taxonomy (NCBI): domain Eukaryota; kingdom Metazoa; phylum Arthropoda; class Insecta; order Zygentoma; family Lepismatidae; genus Lepisma; species Lepisma saccharinum. The sequence continues at coordinate 12,866 of JAGDQP010027177.1, forward strand.
CACCTTTAAAATTTTTTATGGACAAAAAATCGATAGAAACCGTGCAAAACTCCACTTATACCCTCCCAATTTTGACTTTACACCCCCCAAACTGAAATTACTGGCGGAATCTCTGCGTAGTACAAATTGTAGACATACCAGACGGTATCGTACTGAAGTCCATATAAAAAGGAAATAGTGTGAAGAAAGATTTTGCTGTAAATTTACACATTGGTGTGGATATCGGATTCGAGCTGGATAGCAATCTGAAGTCAGTTTCTCAGTACCTGATTCGTAGAGGCGTTAACGAGTATTAGAAGATGAATGCATATAGTGCAATTGTACCTTAAGGAAAAGTTGTAGCTTCAGCATACAGTCAGATAAACTCAACCGAGCCCGTTTTTTTTTATATTTGCTTTTGATTGGGTATATAGCAAGTTTAAAGATTAAATGTGTATAGTGTCGGGTTCCCTTAAGGGACGGTTCTGGCCAGGGATGTAACTACAATACCGCGACACCCAGCATTGCTGGGAGGCCCACATATCCACAGGGCCTCTCGACATATAAATATGTATATGAAAAAAATAGTTAATGACAAGCCCAGCAATCAAGGCACGAGAAGAAGTCGCGTCAAATTTAGTTTCTAAAACGATCTGTGTTAGGTAAAAGAAGGGAATTATTTATGCCCGGTTGAGACAATATCAACAACGGATGTTTCTAATGTTACATTCAACATATCTGTCTTTATCCCTCCCCCCCCCCCCACACACAAACACAAAAAAAAAACAGTACAGTATAAATGTAATAAAGTGCGATTCTTTTACATTTTCAGAAGGCATTTACACACACTTTAGACGAATCAATCAACTTCAGTGTATCCAGAAATTGTTCCACGATTTTATTAGGTTTGAAAAGATGCCTTGCCGTATGGCGTCATCAATTACAGGAATTCTAATTTCTCAGCTAAAATAAACGATGTCAGAAATCACAGTTCATCTGATACACATTCACATGTATTATTGGGGCTGCTTTCCAGAAGTTCTTCATATGTTTATATTTGTCCAATATCTTCTAAACTATGAAAACTCACACACACATATACGCAGTAGAAAGGCCTCTTAAATACATCTCCAAATGTGTTCAGTGGTTTTATTTTTAACTTTTTTGACGTTCCGTACTCATCAATTGAAAATAATATAATCGTGCGAAGAGATTGGAAAAGCCTATTTTCCTTTGTCCCTTCTTCGCTGAAAACCGGGACATTTATGCGTTCCGAGAATTGTTTTCGTGATATCGGGACGCAAATCTCGATTCCGATACGGTCCCGGATTCTCCGGGACGAATAATAACCCTATTATTAGTCTCTCAACACTTACATTTGAAGAACACAAAAGTAGCATAGCAAAATGTGTAGGAAAAGTATAAAAAATATGTTTCTTTTTCTTTCTTTTTTAATTGGAGTTTCCTGCAGGTGTGAATAACGAAGCTAGTGAGACATAGAACCGTTTTCTAACGGCAAGTCCCAACTCCTGAAGTAGTTTCTTCTTTGTGTGAATTACTTCCAAGTAATGGACATCAGCCAGTGTCTAGTGTCGTGAGTTTATTTTATATAATTTGCATGACCTTTTGACATTCAACAAGAAAGTCAAGATGCGGTTTTTCTTCTTCTTCTTTTGTTTTCTTAAACTGATAATTATGTTTTGCTTATACGACAAAACTTATGCAACTATTGTGTTCATTATGACGACATATTAAGTACACTAGCATTCATAAAATAATGGCCGGTGAATGCACTTTCTAAGTCTGATATCTTGTACAGTCAAGGACATTTTTTTATTCTCATTTCTTTTTTTCTGGGGGGGGGGGAATAACTTTCGAATGGATGGATCAATTTGAGTACAGTTTTCAGTAAATTATCGCTCATAAAATTCATTTTATCTTATCTCCCTATATACACAAAACCGAATGTCTGTTTGAGCACGATTTAAATCTACGATACATGGGTGCATTGATTTCAACCCAATTTTGCAATACGTGTTCCTCGGGCCAAGGAGCTTTCGGTACTTTAACTCACCGGAAGCGACTGTACTGCGATCAAACTAATAAGAACAGGAATTTAATTGTTTATAACAACGTAATAAATACATTGTTTCCATTTTTTGAGTCAGAAATAAATAACTAGTAGTTTAGACCTGTCAGGAAGAGAGTTAGTTGGTGAGACCCGAAGACTCTCTGGACCGAAATTCCGTTTTCTATGTAAATTTTATTTTAACTGTAGACCCTTTCCTGCGGAAAGTCATGGCAAGAAATTCTAGATTACGTGACCGCACCTTTCCATGGTCACTCTGAGGTTTCGGCATAGTATTTGGGCTTGATCCCAACAGCCGACCATCCTGATGAGATTTTTTTCCACGGTTTTCCGCAGTCACACGAGAATGGCACCTTGAACATAGGCCCTGGCCGACACCTTCCCAAAATATTTCCCCTCCCCTATCCCGGCCTGAGTCTTAGATGCCTAAAAGCCATAATTGAAATTCAAATTCTAACAGGTTTTGGTAGGAAATTCCTTTATCTCAAGACACGCACGTACCCAGAAGTTGGCTTCGAGAGAGTTCAGCGCCTTTGAAAGGGGGGGTCCGAGGTCTGTCTAGGTGTGAAATTTACGTAAAATGCATATAATTTTGCCAAAAATGATACTAATATCAGAAAAAAAAATCTGAATTTCAGTGGGGGAGTATACATATTTACTTTGAGTCCGGACCCACAGGAAACCCCTCTGCGTACTTCCCTGTCCTAAGACAATTCTTTTTCCCGATGGTGTATTCGCCCAGCTAGGTAATCACTTGATCTTAAAAAGTTCTTCGGGCAGATATGTTAGTAAGGCTGAGAAATATAAGTGAAATAAATATGTAAAACAAAGCATGATGGCCTGAGTCTTAGAAGCCTAAAGTAAAGGTCATGAATAAAATTCAACAAAGAACAATTTCACTTTAGTGACGCATCCAGAGAAGGGACACGGGTGCAGAGTGTTCCCCACCGTCTCAAGGAAAAATATGATATTATTTCAACAATTTGTCTCTGAGAAAGCTTCCATTTGTTTGCGGATGAATCTAATTATGTCTGTAAATATCATCTTTTAAAGATAAGGCAGGGATTCAGCCACAATTTTCAGTTTGCAGGGGGTAAAGTCAAAATTGGGAGGGTGTAAATGAAATTTTGCACGGTTTCTAGAAATCTTTTACAATAAAATTTTTAAAATTGAGGGGCATGCTCGAAAATTTGCGGGGTGATACCCCCACGAGTGGGAGTCTAGCATAATTACTGGATACAGGATTCATCATATTCCATAATAATATTTAGTAATAAGCAGAATGGATATGATAAATATATTGATACATGTTAACTTCCTATAATCAGAATTTGTAAAAAAAATATGTTGTAGAAAAGTATCGATTTTGCAATCAAATTTACATATTCTCTATCATTGTTATACATCCTTGTAACATCCATTAATTATTTTAATAACATTGTTTAATTAGCAAATTAGGCCTATGTAATTTGTAGGTAAATCTATTAATCAAGGAAATTTCAGATTGTTTTGGAATCTTGAAAAATTTTATAACCTTGAAAACTCCCTTCTAAGCCCTATGTGTTTTAATTATAATACATGTTTATGTATATTTTAATATTTTATCTTTCCTCTTCCTTTTAATATTAGTTATTTATATAACTTCTATTTCAAAGTAATAATTTTATATCTTGTATTTTCTTATAATGTCCAATAAAAATTGTATATTAATGCAAATTGTAAAACCTCTAATAAGTAGAGTCTATAAATAATGGAGGTTGTTAAGGGTACAATGTAAATAAATTTATTTATACATAAAAAAATTGTTTAGTGGGTAAATATCGAAAAAGTCCTTGGTCAATTCTACCTGTGTCCCTCTCCCCTTTTACAAAAATCCTAGATCCGCCGCTGTTTCAGTTTGAGGCAAGCACGATTATTTTATTTCTAGATTTTATTGATATACATGTTTCTGATTTGTTAGAAATTCCGTGTGTCGTTTTACGTCACAAACTGGATATTTTTTTTAGGGGAAGGAAGTCGTCCAAGATCAAATTTCAAGGTACCATACCGGCATTATAGATCAGGAAAAAAATCCCTGGAGAAATCTCAGTCAGAATGATCAACCGCCGGGATCTGATTTATGTTTAGTTAGATCTACGTTAGAATAAGCTAGGTTAGATTTTTTAAGGTTCGTCAGAACAGTCTGAGCAGAAAGAGGGAAAATCTTATTAACTAGACCCGTCAACAAATCGAACATTGAGTTTGTATGTTAACAAGAAAAAAATATTTGTTTTTGAAACAATTTGAGGTACTGTACGTACTTACCTTGTTCATGGCTGTTCCGTAGTATGCTTAGAAGTACAGCTATGGTAAAGAACGCCGTGTAGAAATCCATTCCAAAATTTGAGGAACACGAAACGGAAAAATAAAAGAAAATGGAAACAAATTGTAGGTTTCAATCCACAAGAAACGGCAAAATACTTCAAACCATTTCTAATCACAACGCCTTTTGCCAATTCGGACACTTTATTTCACCAACTCGGAAGTATTTTTTTTATTAATTTTTTGTACACGAACACTGTTTTATTTCCAAAAGCACACACACA
>JAGDQP010027178.1:656-25242 GCA_022664845.1 Lepisma saccharinum
TTAAGGAATATCGAATATTACTACTGTACACTATAGAAATTATAAGTGTTTGATTAAATTTGGCTGAATTTTGATTCACAAAAGTATTTTGATTAAGTTGTACAAATTTCTTTCGTCTACTGTACAGCATTATACTATAACAGTACTACAGCACACTAGTGTAGTATAAATAACAACTGATAAAGCTGTTTCATAGAAGAACGTCCAAGGCGTTAGGAATCATTTGTGTTAATGATATATGGAGCCAATTGAGCAGAACGGTGCACAGTAGCACTACTCGAAAATGGGCAATTTGAACTAGAACAAACCGATATAACAATACAATTCAAGTCCTTAATCACTATATAAGTGGCTTGATTTTATACTAAATTAGATTTTTTTTTTTTCGCTGATTTTTTAAAATTTATTCTGATACTTGAATTAGACAAAGTTGTCAAGGAGTTTTGTGTTTTTGTTGTTGTTAATACGAAACAGCGAGATACTCGTGGCATTGTATGGTCAACAGTATGGTAACTTTATTTTATTTATCGCTTCATTTTTCTGATACTGTAACAATACTACTTTTAATGTTCTGTACTTTTAGAAATCACACAAAATTGGAGCTTATTGAAATCTTCAAAGATTTGTTTTTTCGACCGTGAAAGCAAAAAGCTAAGAAATACGAGGGTAGGATATTGGAATTTAGGCGTTGAAATGTGGAAAGATATATAAACGTAATTATGCTTGTGTTCCATTGTCCAGGGATGAGTAAGATGCAAACTATTATAATGGCTGAAACGAGAGGGGGGTGATTGGAATATACCATAATCTTGCGTATAGTGAGTTCAGCACAATAGTGTGTCCCATAAGCATACAAGTCAAGACTTTGAAGCTATAAGAAACAGCACTGTCTCGCCTACATCTATAGACTTCTGTGTGTGTTATTTTTTCTTCTAAACAATGTAGCTCGCAGAACCCTTTGTTTTTCAGAGGTTTCTCGAAGTATTGTAACTACATACTTTCTTTATTGTATATAATCTATTAATAATATGCACAAATTGACAAGAAAGTAAACTTCAGAAATACGTAATAAAGTCTTATATGAAACTGGAAAATGTTATCATTTTCTGTGTGAGCAAACAATGTTATTTAAGTTATTATTTTATTTTTCGTTTTCCAGGTATTGGATCCAACTCAGAGGTTAGGTGCAACTGATCCTGTTGGCTACCCATCTTTAAAATCTCATAAATTTTTTGAAGGTGTAGACTTCGAAACCCTGTATGTACAGACTCCTCCTCCAATTTATCCGTATCTTCCCGGAACATCCGAAAATGAAGAGATGAGGAGTCACTACCGGGTAAGGACGAAAGTGAGTTATTCTTTTAAATTCTTTTCTCAGTAGAGTAGAAAACTCGATTATATTTACGATTGGGATATAAAGAAGGAAGGTAGACCAACGTATGTACTTAGAACGGCTCTGCCCCCACGCTGTAAGGCATACTGAATCATTCAGCCATACATGTTCTCCCTCAGTGAACATCTGTAACCTGCGATATCGTTTATTCTTAGGTATTCTAGTCTTTTTACTCCGACTGTACTTGTAGTTGGGCACCCGTATATAGTAAGATTTTCTTCTCTTTTTTAAAAAAAAGAATCAAGTTCAAAGAACGTTCATTTTCCTAATTTTTGAATTATCATGTACTTATTCGATAGTAAATACTTTATTCAAATGAAGATATTTTCTCCTAGTTGATATAAACATATTTGAAATTTAATTTTGTATATTATGTGCTCTTTTCAAAAGCGTACTGTGAGAGTACATTCTGTAAAAATAACATACAAAATAGGATTTATTTATGAGGTATAGATTCCAAATGAGATTTCAAGAGATGACGTTAAGTCTCTCGGGATAGTTTCCATGCGTTCCTCTCGTTTTACTGATATTTGAAAAGATTATAAAACAAATTTCTGACATACTTTCACCTTCAGTCCTCCCAGTTTCATTGTGCACTTCCGTGTGAAAAGGTAAGGCTTCTTTTGATGCAGTTCCTTATCTTTACCATTATAACACATAGTGTACAGTTCACATGGGTATTCATCACAGAAATGAAGATAATGATCAGTGAAACTTGTTATCACAACGGAACACACTTTTCGTTTAGTAATGTTCCTGGTGATGTGCTTGAATAACTTTTCCCGCTGGGTCTGAAATCTTTAATAACTTGACTTTCCACATGTAGTAGAGTAAGTAATTCTTCGTCTTTTTCTGCCTCCTATTCTGCTCCTATTGCGTGTTCATTAATTCTTGCAACATTGGGTTTAAAGGGCAACAGTAAGAACTCAATAAACGTTTAAGGTAATGGCAATCCCTCTACCAGCATTGTAGCTGATCCTACACTCATGTGCACTTGGCATTACAGATTGTTCTCTTCCGACCTCTTTTACTTTTGTTCAAGTATTCACATTTTGTGGCACTGTTCTTTTTGAACCATGGCAATTAATTTATAAAACTATTTCTTAGAAAAAGACACACAGGCGTATTTGTCCTTCTTTCGGAAATCGTCCTAGTTAAGGATGGTAAAAGTTAAATAGTACATATCCAACTGTCGCTGCTTGTAGATTGTAAATTTGATTTTGTGGGGATGATACGTATCTTACAGGTGATAGTTTATCACAAAATTGTCCAAAGTGGAAATTATATTTGTAGATTTCTATCCACAAATGGACCACGGACTGAGCAGTAGCGCGTTTACTTCTTAATTTAGAACAAAAACTAAGTCCGTTTTTCATCTCCCAACGAAATTTCAACTCAGACTGTATCAAGTCTTAAGAGGCCGTAAAAATACAGGTTCTCAATGAGTCACCACCTATCCGACACTATTCTTATGCTTTTCATCGTGTTCCTTGAGGGCAGAAAAATACATTCTTGTTATAAGAAATATCAGGTTTAGTTTGTAAATCACCGCAGTTATGGAACATAATAATGCAAATGCAACTGTGTTTTATCTTGGGGCTAAAACGAGTGTGCTGAAATTTTGGCCAAGCTAGAGTCTTACTTTGAATCCTTTCCACACACATCTATTTTACCAATAAATCACGAAATCAGGTCTTAATTAATTAGTACTCGCTTTTTAATGTATTTATTTTTATTAATGAAAATATTGAAACTTCATTAATATGTTTAACATGTTGCAGGTACCAGACAACTTGGAGCCTGGTCTAGATGATAAGCAGATGACAAGATTGCTTGGGTTAGATTTGCAAGATGGTGAAAGCAGGGTGTCAGTGCCTGAACCAGAAAAGCCTCAACCAGAAAGGAAGAAATCCGGAATTATGGATCTAAATACGGACGAAATCCGACAGAGGCTAGAAATACAGCAACAGGAAAACAAATGGCACCAATTTGTAGAAAATAATTTAATTTTGAAACAAGGCCTTGTAGATAAGAGAAAGGTAATGTATGAGGAATTTTAAGTTTTTTCTTGTCAATACGGTAATGGGGGGGTACTAGCGGAACAACATTTCACATCATGTCTGATAGCTAATTGAATATCTTTATTGATTTTTAAGTTTCATTTTATAATCTTTATTATAAGTAGTGTGTTGATTAAATCGCTTCAGATGATGATATCTCAATTTGCGTATTTAAATAATGTTGTTCATCTCATAATGGAATTGCAAAGCTACGATCGCCTGGTCGGGCATCAGTAAATCAACAAGCCTGGGTAACTGTCAGATGGGTCTTCCTTGGAATGGTACTAACAACACAGTTCTTTTTCCCCTTTCTTCTTCTTTGAGAGAGTCGAGTTGGGTACAGACGTCATCCTCCACATTAGAGACGGACTTCGGCCTCTGAACCAGTATGACCAAACAATGTATACTCATTAAATTAAAAGGGAAGAAATGAGTTTGATACTCGAATGGCATTACTGTTAATAAGACTGCATCGATATATGCTTTAATCACACCATAAGTAGAAATATGGACAATATTTCTTATATCAAACGCCCTGAGCTCGAAATTTTCAATATTCGCTTGACCTTACTCTGTTTTTTATGATTTTATTTTTGAATGAATGAAGATCAACAGAGACAAGCATGACGATGCGAAGAAATCTGTATGAAAGCCATTTATGATACAGATTACACGTGTTTTGTGATAGATTGTAAAACAGCATTTATAGATCTGAATGGAATTCAGTCTTTTATTCATGGTACTTTTTGCAATTTCATTTCTTTAGAAATACCTTTGGTGTCTAAAACAGTGTCCAGGCAATATTGAAGAAACAGTGGAAGTTTATGCATTCCGTTGTATCATTCATTGTTTTACTTCAGTTTTACATTTCCTTCTGTTTGAATTAAACGCTACTTTTTAAAAAAGTTGGTGTAAAATTTCCATATAACTACTAAGTAAAGTGTTTGTTACTGTTCTTTGTAATTTCTTATTAATAGTAACTTAAGTGAAGTTTCCATGTACATTGATCTTAAATCTAAAAGTTACTCTGTGTATTTTCTAAAATATAATTCACTAAATTTTAATTTACTTGCTCTCTTTATTGTTGCTGGAAACCGAAACTTGAAGTTCTGAAATTTAAGTATATCGTAAAGAATAATTCAGTATATGTAACCCAACGTTTATTGTTAATATTAACAGCGATTATCAGAAAACTGAATAAGATATTATTAAAACTATCCGTGAACAGTTGTCCAGTAATTATGGGATTTTGGTTTCAGAAGCTTTGTTTTAAAGTAATGTTTTTATTAATTACTATATTTGATGTTTTGTTGTTGTAGGGTTTGTTTGCTAGAAGAAGAATGTTATTGTTAACGATGGGCCCACATTTGTATTATGTTGATCCTGTAAATATGGTATTAAAAGGAGAAATCCCATGGAGTCCTGAATTAAGAGTAGAACCCAAGAACTTCAAAATATTTTTTGTACATACTGTAAGTATAACATGGTTGAAAAAAAAAAAAAAAAAAAAAAAAAAAAAAAAAAAAAAAAAAAAAAATATGAAAGTATCTCAACATTAAAATGCTGCTCCTAATAATTCACAGTTAAAAAATTCAGTACCGAGTTGTATGATCTAACTCGTTAGCTATTTATTGAAACTAGGAAGAAGTTTCCCAGCGTATTTTGATCAGAAGAATTGCTGTCAAATTCACTGTATGGGGTTGGCCATTTTTTAAGAATGCTCTCTCAGATGACTAATATTTGGCTTTAATCTCCCCCCCCCCTCATGCTAGAAGTTCAAATGGAGAGGGAGGCGAAGAACTCCTGCCACTCACTATTCCAAGGTTCTCGTTTGTTTTTCGGGAATGAAATAATGCATCCATATTTCGTCGCATATGATGATTGCTTCCATTATCGACACAAATGTTTACCTATGAAGAAAATGTACGTACTGCCGCTCACCGGTTTTTCGGAATGTTGACTTCGATACGTGACTGCTATAGACCTGACTTAGCCATGGTTGTTCGTTTTTAATAGTTTGTTCTCCATTTTTGTGTTTACAACATTCTTCTCCAAATCTTAACCGGTTCACTGTCTGTTTTACAAGAAATTTGATAACACCCACGCTTCACATCTAGAGGTACATCTATCGCTGTTTTAACTATTACTCTTTCGCCAGTGGAACGAAAGGCGGTAATGGGAGACTCACTAGGGAATACAGTACTTTCACAGAACTATTATTATTGATTGAATTGTATTTATGGCTTTCAGTCATCTTTAGCAGACCGGGATAGAATAGGGGAGAGAATGTGGGGAAAAAATTAGTCGAATCCCACTTGAAAGTTACTCTTCCAGCATTAATCTGGTGTGACAGGAAAAGGTCGTCCGCTTGAGTCGAATCCAGGACGTACCGAACGTGCAGTTACCAAGTGAGCTACAGCGCAGAGTGGGATGAAATCCGAAAAACTGGAACAAAACTCCAAAATGCAGATTTAAAAAATAAACTCGGAAACTATCATAAGTTGAAGTTAAATGTCTAATACATACACCAAACTACTTCCATTTGCGATACCTGAAACGCATAATCATTAGTGCGTTTGTGTGCCCTTAAAATTGCCCTTTTTCTCATCCTTTTCGCCATGCGTTTGTATTCATTTTTTTCTGCGGCTGCCATTCGAGCAAACACTGTAATTTCTTATGTAAAGTATATTAGGTTTTCTAGTCCATAACTTTAATGTATTTAAGAGCGGTTTTCTATTATTTTTGTAATACATATACATCGAACTACTAACGCAAAAGTTTTGGATGATTTTGGCAGTTTCATCGAGACGAACAAAAAAAACAAGCGAGTCTAAGCCCTGATGTTTTATTAATGTAATGTATCGGATAAGTGCTTTCATCGCGTCCAACATTTAGCAGCTACCTTCTGTGCGAATCCTCCCCCATAAGTGAGAAAAAGAATCCTCCCTTGTGATGGTAGCTATTACTGCACTGGTGAGGAACCCTGAGCTCTACTGAAGTTTTCTGGGATCAACAGCTGTAGTTTTGTTCCCGGTGATACCTCATCAACCCATTCAATTTACCTCATTTTAGCTTCCCCTGTAACGTAAGCAACCCGTTAACCTTTTCGGATCTAGGACGTAAACGGGCACGCTATATCCCGGGAACGGTAGAAAATATCCAAAGGTTTTTCACTACGGCGAATATGGTTGAACTATTGTACAACGTATTTGATTTGTGTGTTAGTAGATGGTATAGTGACGTCACAGTGAGGTCCCAAAGATTGTGGATTTTACAAGTTTCTGTGTTTGAAAAATCGCCAAAATTCAGATATTCAGCGGAATTTGTCCAAACTTGATGAGCATAGGTCACACATATTGCATGAGTAATTATTCCCAGACGATTTCAGTTAGGGATACATAAGGCGAAATTCCCTTTTTCTCGCCAGTTTCGATTGAGTGTTTTTTCCCCTGCTTGTGGTGGCTTTACCCCATACACAATTTTTTACGATCCATAATTAATACAATGAGAGGTTATTCACTATCCAACTACAAGTACAACGTGTGTAGTAAAGCAAACAAAAACCACCATATGAAATTACATATCCAATTTTTTTTACATATGTGAACATATACGAAAAATTGCCTGGAAAAACCTTTGGAGGAATTTTCCCGAAGTTGCATCAGCGTATAGAGGTACCATGTAGGTCCTAGAAAGAAAGAAAAAAAAAATCTACGAAGTTCGTCCCCATTACGACTGAAATTTTCTTTAGAAAAGTCCGTTTTTGAAAATGATTGCAATAGGTTTTCCCCCCATTTCCCTCCGTTGTTAGCATAGTATATATACGGCATTTATTCTTTGGTGTGAGCCCTGACTTACTGCTTTGTGCCAATTACAAGGTGAGCTATAGTAATTCAAAGTGATCCCTACGCAATGACGCAAAAGGTATCAGGAAGGAACGAGAAGGTTAAACAGTGCTATGGCCATGGTGAAGCATGCTATATCATGTTTACTGTGTGAATGTAAAGCATATAATACACCTCTATACCCCTGACCACGATCCAACCAACATTTCTTCATCGTTCAGATCGTTTTTTTAAAATAATAATAATAATGTTTTACAGACAAAATGTCCGTCAGTCCTGAATTACTCTTCTAGATATACGGAATCGTTCGCTTAACAAAATGTCAGGAAAATATTTCGTCGCCTTAACTAGAAAACCTCGTAAATCCGTTTTTAGCTATTGTACAGGAGAGCTCAAAATCAACATCAGTTTTCCATTGCTTATATGGAAGTAAGTTTCGCTTGGAAATTCGTGATTTTGTGTTAAATAAGCATTTGTGGACCTTCAAATTTCAGTGGGTGTAGCTTAATGTCACCAGTATTTTAGTGCGATATTCTCAAAATCAATATTATTGGAGTTAACGAGGTTTTCTAGTTAAGACGACGATTTGTCCCAGTTGAAGGTGAAATTACATTTTCATCTTTTACTTACTTACATGATCTGTATGCCTTATTGTGTACTATTTTACAGCAAGGGGTGTACATTCGTTTATCTAACAAAAGTGTTATTTATTTTTCAGCCGAATCGAACATACTATTTAGAAGATCCCGAAGGATATGCTCTTGAATGGTGCAAATCAATTGATGAAGTTCGGAAGCATACGTATGGTGTATCATCGTAGAACTTAGGGGATGGGGGAGTTGATCCCCCAAAATTTAATATAACTAAAAAGACTGCATTTTTGAATTAGTTGCTGTGAATAGGAAGACAGTTCTTATCATTTCTGGATGCAAGTGAAACAATGAATGCTTTGTGCGCTTATATTTTGATTTTTTTTTGTGTGTAGGTGAATATATTTATTGTGTTATAGTGCAATTTATAGTGGCCGTAGGACTACTGAATGAAAACAATGCGGTTAAATAAACAACTTTTGTGACTAGCAACCGTGTGGTGAAGTGGACAGGAAGTAGTGGCCTGCAATTCAGTACTGTTCTTTACAATGCTTTACGCATGCGTTGCTGTTTGTGCGTGTATGATGCAATATACTTGCTGTGTGGTAACATCATATGCAATAATGCTGTGAAACATATCTGATGTGAGACAGATAAGTGCGTTCATTGTTTGTGAAGAATGATTGTTAAGCTTATTTACACAGTGAAGTTGGAGTAAGCCATCATAAAATGTGTTGGAAGAAGCTTAACTACATGACAAGACTGTTTCGAAAGTTTGATTTTTTTCGTCTTTTTCTTTTTATTTATAATAAAAAAAATAGTTTGTTCGTTTGGAAGAGGACGAAACAAAGTTACTATCACATTTGCATAATATAGATAGCCAAAGTGTGTAACAACTGCGGGATAATGTTCAAAAATAATAATGTTATGTTGAGTTGCACTGCTTATTTATTTGCTAAGTTTTGGTTGAACGAACTTCATATTTAATGACTGTAAACCTGTAAATACGTAAAAGATAAAAAAAAAATGAAATGTTTATTATTCAACAATGGAACTAAACTTCACTTTCGTAAAAAAAAAAAAAATGAATCTCTTGTTCGATTTTCTTTTAAATTCAAAACCAAATTATAATGAAGTGATGTGATTTTTTTTTTTTTTAATTTGTAAGTCCATTCCATCCCGTAGAATCCCTTTTCAGATAAGAAAATTATTCACAGGTAATGATGGCTAATGTAGTTCCTGAAAACATTTGTTTGTATCCTCATATGAATCATTCAGACCTAAGTTTATCGTTCGTTTTTTTTTTTCTGTTTATAGGAAAAGGTCACTTTAAAATTACTTGTAGTATGGCTGTGTAGGAAGACAGAATGCATATATGCAAACATGAAATTTGTACATTTCAGTTGTATTGATATCGTATACGGTAGTGCGCGAAAACCGTAGCTATGATTTAAAGAAAGGACAGCAAATTTTAAGGTTTATTTAGAGTACATGTATGCTTATTGTTAGGTAAAAAAAATATTGTGCAGTAATAAATATTTGTTAAATAGAATTACCCACGTTGGTGAGTTTGAACATATTTTAGGTTTCGATTCTTAAGATATAGTCCCGCGTCATTAGGGAAAAATCTAGAAAGAACAGGATTGAATTTAAAAAAAATGTAATGAAAAAGAAAGTGGAAAATATTTGCGTTGTGAATTATCAGCCTGTTGGTTGATTCCTGCTTATGAAACGAAAATGATATCAGATCATTCTTTGGGTACGCATAAAATGCAATTGAATGGATATATTCTTCGCAATGACAAATTGCTTCGTATTTTAACCGTAAGTACTTACTTCTTAATAGCTGCGTGTACTCTTTATCCAATTCTGTACAATGAATTAGTTACTAGTACTCAATATGCAGGTACTAGTTTATTTATACCTGTATAAGCAGTAGTTGGAACACCGAGCCAAAAGTATCATCACTCGATATGGTATATTCTTAATATGTAGGTTCTGCACATACCTAACCTAAATGGATCAGAGTGCGCTCTGAGGTTAACACAACTAAATATATAGTATATGCGTTTGAAATTTTGGTAACTTACGATTTTTTTTCAAGTGTATATCTAAAGGTTGTTAAAAGAGTTTATTCATTTGCTGCCACTTCGATCAGAAAATAAGGTAACATTTTTTGAACAAGAGGGGACTTAAGAACAAATATCAGGAGAGCGAATATGGTTTTCGTAATTAGACGCGGTTAACTTTGTTTTTTAGGTAATTTTGTAACCACTAGCTTAAATATATTCACTCACGCTTCTGCAGATAATCCGCCTTGCTCACCAAGATGATTATGTGTTTATGACGTATGCAAGTAGATAACAGAAATATTGTGATATTATATTTAGTCATTTTAGAACCAGAGAATAAATTAATAAAAGGCTGCAATGTTAATTGAAAATACGAATAAAGAAGTACTGTTAAAAATTTTACTGTATCAAGGTGTTTTGTTATTTAAAAATTCTATGCTTCCCTATTAGACTAAGAAAGACAAGTGCATGATGATAATTCTAGTAGCATTGTGATAATATACTAAGAGAATTCGACTTTCAAATATGGTTAGAGTGATTCTCAAGGCGCGTTAGACTTCAGAGGTTCAAATATGGAATTATCACTGTCAGAATCTATTGTAGAATATAACGTCAGCACCATTTCTGGGACGTGTTTAAATTTCGGTTATAACGAATCCATTGTACTAGTTTCTTTAACAAGGATGTTAGGAGATAACAATTACGTATCTAACCTTAACTTATGAAATAAGAAATATTAGATCAGATGTTCGTAATAGTACAGAAATTAAGAAGCCAGTATCCGGCAGACTTGATTTGTGGTTCTGTTGTTGTTGTTATTTACATAGCGCTGAAGTAATTGTTTGCATAATTTATGCAAAGTATTCGTATATACAATGAGTGCCTCGACCTGGTCCATAGTCTCGATTGACTTCATTTCAAGAATCTTGTTTGAAACCGTTTTTTACACTGTGTGATTTCAATCAAAAACCTGACAATTAATAAGATTAATAAGCTACTTTGAATATGAGAGAAGCTTTCCAGAAGTGTAATATGTAGCACGTATAGAATTATCAGACAGTGAATGAAATCTATATCCTAGTAAACAACATTATTGTCTCTCAATTCCACAAAGGGCTTTTACTGGTATTGTATTAGGATACTGAAAACTAGTGGATACAAACTATGATCATTCCGCTCATCATAGAAGCGTCAGAGTTTTCACACTGATGGAATGGAGCTTTGACTTCAAATGGTGACCCTTACACCCGAAAAGGTTACTAAAATAATTGTGCAATGAGGAAATTTGTATCCTCAAATATGTCTGTTATTCTTGATGATTTTTTCTCCCTCTTTTAACCTAATTAGTTAGAGGCTTTGAGTTAAATTCGTCCAAATTCCAAAGTAATGACGTATTCGATTGGTTCGATATTCGACTGGTAGAATATCTTTTTAACTGATCCACATTGGTATTAAAAATCAGGAAAGCCCACCAGGGTACTATCCTACAAATGAAAAATTGGTATGATCGCAGCATTATGAATCTACGTTTTACTTAACACGCCTTCTTCGTAGATTAGCAGGTATGACTCTGACCCAATTGACTGAATTATTATTAACGTCCTAAACGAGCTGGTGAGCTAAGGACGGGACCTACAGATTCGTAAAATGAACTCCAAACCACTCCGTTCGAAGAACACCGGCGGGAATTAAACCCGTGACCACGCGCACATAAAGCGAGCGCACTAACCTCTCGGAGTTTTAATCTGACCCGACTTGACGTTTTCGGCTCCCACGAGATTAATAATACCCTATTGCGTCTCTTCCCTGTTTTCTTTTTTTGATGAAACAAATTCCATCAAGTTCAAAGACACTCGTCGTTACAAGCTGGTTGAGTATCAGCTTACCACACTGCTAAAGTTCACTCCTTTGTTCCTTTTGAGTCTTATTTATTATTTTATTCAATAATAATACTAACTCTATGGCTTATGGAACTCGCAAGTTCATCGCCGCAGTAACACGTTCGCCATTGGATTCTATCCTGGGCAATATCAAGCCAGTTTTCATCACGAACACCTACTTCTCGAAGATCTCTTCTAATATTGTCCTCCCAATAGTCTCCTTCCAACCAGGATAGAATATAATCTTAGTTTTTTCCCCCATCCGAGCTACATGGCCTGCCCACCTTAGTCGTCGCGATTTCATTATTTTTACATCATTTGGTGAATTGTACAGTCCGTGAAGTTCTTCATTATACAGTCTCCTCCACTCTCCAGTCATCTCGTCCCGTATATCTTTCTCAAAACCTTATTTTCAAACACACACAATACTACTAATAATAAATAGTGTGTCAGATGTTTCCGACTTCTTAATATTTGCTGTCGTTTTCCATTTGTGCATGATGTGATAGTGGACTTAAATACAGTCAATGGCATAGACAAATATTTATTGCTTTTGTTTTTTTGGTAGTAGTTGGGCTTATCGTATGTGTGTTGTGTTTCTCTCCAATAGCGTACCGCACACACAATTTTTGCAATCTAACGGATTTGTGAACAGAATGTCTTATTTCGTGTTGAATCTTAGTTATTCAACAGTACTGCAGGCAATACAGAGCTGAAATTCCCAGAACAAACTAGAACTCATGATAAATATATTTACTCTTGCCTAGATAACATATAAACGAAGATACCTGCAAGAAACAGGTAACAACGGAAATAATACAATTTATGATGATTATCCGTGACTGTGGATGATCAGCGCTGGATTTTTTTTTTTTTTTTTATTTGTATTGTTATTAAACGCCCTAAACAAGTTCAGTGAGCATCTAAGTGCGGGAAGTGGAGAAATAATAATACTAAATACATATGAAGAACTGTATAACTCTAGTTTTTAATTTTCTTGTCTTTTAAAATTCAAATGTTTAGACTCAATAGAAGTAAGTTTTCTCACCTTTCTTCGTTCTACTGTAATTATTCAAATTTCAGTGCAAGTAAACAAAATAACTTTGAAAGGAAATCTGTCCCAAAAGTGTGTACACACAGTAATGAAACTAAGTGTACTTATTATTTAAGTACGAAACAGCTTTTAGGCCGTGATTTTTTTTTTTTTTTTTTCTGTTTAGCTGCACTAAAATTTTAATAATCGACTTATGATTTTTTTTAGATCATTATATAAGAAAATTATCTGCAGAAGCGTAAGCAGAAAGTATGCTTTTAAGAAAGGGTAATGTTTGAAATTATATAAACAGGGTGTGGCAAGAAAAACTGAGGTACATTAACATGGTATCTCAAAACAAAAGTTACTTGTGATAGATGAATGTCATTCGGTCGCGCTTTGCTTTTTCAAGATAGTTTGTGCTTTTTTTTATAACCATGACATTTTCCTTACATAATAATGTTAATAATAATAATAATAATAAGCATAAATAGTACAAAGTGCATTCAATAGTATTGTACCCAATACATCATTAGTGGTTTACTGTGTTGAGTCTTTCACTTGGATATATATATATATATAAGTGTACAAGATCCTTAATTTAAGAAATTTAGTACTGAATCTGTGTTTTACCCCTTTTTGAGATCGTATTTTTCTTTCTTATAACACGCACTAGTTCCAAAGCCTTCAGTACTTAAACATATTTCTATTGCTGCCATTTAAAAAAAAAATAATAATAATAAAAAGACATTTTTGCTAATAATATATGCAAGTTTGTAACTTATGCAGTGTATAATTTAAAGAAAGCTTTGTACGTAGACTTCTTTTGGATGATACTATATTTCCAGTATATTTATCAATATTTGTGTAAAGTGATATTCCTTCGCCGTACTTTCTTGAATGCTTGCTAATGTAAAATTTAGTGCAAGTATGTTTAGCAAAAACTTTTTTTTTTTTTCGTAGGCTGAGTTCAAATGTAAACAAACGGCAGTACCTGTAAAATGCTAGTTCATAGACAAGTCTGAACCTATTTACCATTAATTTATTAGAGAGAATTTTTTCAAGTGTCCTTGTTGTTTTGTGGGAGGGAGATTTCTTGTAAGGGTTTAAATGTGCAAACTGCACCTGTCTTTCATAATAATGTATACGGTTTTATATGACATCAACAACAGTGTTTTATAAACATATTGTGTATTATGTTGTAAGGTTCTTTTTTTTAGTTTTTGGTGGTATTTCTCCAATATCATTTCTTTCTGTCAGTTTCTTTGTATTTAAAAGCAACTTTACACGTTTTTCACACTGAAAAGATTTCAGGCTTTCAATAGTAATTTATTCGTGCTTTAATTATTAGTGCGTTCTGGTGGTACGCACGATTTAAAATTAGTTTCCAAAATTAGTAAAATTCTTAAAACTTGCCTTTGTAGTAATTACAATTAAAAAAGAAGAAAAAAATATATATTCTGAATAAATTGATATGAGTGGTTCGTTACTTTTGTCTGTTGTATACTTGTTGATAAAGAAATGTATCCTGCTGGAATTTGTGAAATATAAATAAGCATTTGCTGTGTGTGTGAATATTTATTTAAAAAAAGAAAAAGGAAAAAAAAAAGAAAGCGAAGAATGAATGACGTCAGATCCGAAAATAAAAAGTATGGCAAAGACAGAGCAAACTATTTCTTCAGTATTGGGAAATATTTCTTTCTGAATTGTAATAAAAATATTGAAACCAAATTCATTTTTTTGTTTTGTTTTGTTTTGTTTAAACCATGTCCTGTCAGTAATTTCATGGGTACAAAAACACGTTAGCTTCAGTTGAGATAATTTTACAGGAACTAAAAGAAAAATCGGAGAAATCATAGTTTTCTTGCGTAATGGTGTGATGCAATTTGAAAATTTTGATGGGTGTGGACCAAAGTATATATAATTTTATGTTTATCTTCGTTGGCTTAATAGCACAATAAAATTTTGAGCTATTTGCATCCAAATTGTAATTTTTAAACATCCAACTGTCAAAAAAAAAAAAAAAAAACTATTGCTACATAACACATGTGATATTGTTAAAAATTAAAGAAGAATATAAAAATATACAGAAGAAGATGGATATTTTATAAACAGATTTATGGTCAGAAATAGATATTTGTCTTTAAAATATATTTATTGTAATTACGTTCAAGTCTCAATGAATTTCTTAAGGCAATACCACCATTACAGCCCTTCAATTAGAATTAGATTTGTTGGTTTACAAATGAGGAATGGTATCCATTCTCAGTGGAACCAACGAAATAATAATAGTAATAATAAAAAAAGTGGTCTGAGGCTTCGATTTGTCTTAACGTCATTATTTGTTAAGATAGAACACGATTTTGGATGATACCACGTCAGCTCAATAGACAGAAAATGAATCATCCCTAATAGTGAGTAACACTTCCCATTGGCAGAATAACACCATTAATTCGGTCTGAGTTGAACTTTCCCTGTGTGTGGAAATAGTAGACATCAATTTCCCGTCACTATTGCGTCACCAGATCTGGAAATTTGACCAGGGTGTTCGGATGTTCTATTGAGCAACATTTGTTTGTCCAGAAATTAAGTGCTGCGTTCTCGTTCAGGTGTGTGTAGTAATCTGTTTGTGGCACCACCGAGCGCACTGTAACCGTGCAGCTTTATGAATAGATCTTTCCGAAATGACTGTGTCCCCTATACGGTATGTGTTCCCCGTGGTTGAGTGGTAAATGCTCGCTGCCTTATAATTAAAGGGGGTACAAGTGGTTCGGAGCCCACGTTAAACTTAGGTCCTCTCCTGTTCCACTGTGATTGAAGCACTGTATTTGTAAAGTTTTTGGATTCAATTCAGTTGCTCCTCCTTCACGCTCGAATATGTTTAATAATTGAGTATTGTTACCATGGAAACTGTAATACAGTAGAGTCCCGAAAACTCGGCCTAATGTGGACAGAAGGATGACAGAGTTTGTGAAAATGCCGAGTTATCGGGAATGGGGTTAAAAAAGAATAAGTACGAGTGTTTCCTCAGAAAATACAGTACTGTACTTGTATGTATTGTTTGCTTGAGAATACAACAGAGAATAAACTGCCCAAATACCCTTAAACATGGGAAAAGTACATACTTTATGAAGGCATAGAGCCTTTACTACATGAAAATGAAAATTAATGAATACACAGTGTACAGTAATTTACCTGATAAGACACGTGGTGGAGGAGTGGGAGTATGACGCGAGACAAAGGAATGCGGGACCTTGAACGGGTCCGCACTCGGGTTTTTTTTTCGCCCTGTCAGGGTGTGGCCGAGTTACACGGACTGCCGAGTTTTCGGGACTCGACTATATTGTAATACTGTAAAAACTTAGAGGGTACTTTAGAGGGCGGGCGGTCTGCGGCAGTAGACCATCGGCTCGAAGGTCACGGGTTCGAGTCCCGGAAGGGGCATGGGTGTTGATTTTAACACTTAACAGCTAAAGGCCAATCGTGACGGGCCGAAGTCCAAAGTTACTAGACTGGCTCATATAAAAATAAAGTTTACCAAAGTTTTAGAGGGTACTTCCGTACAACATTATGTAAAGTTGGCTGCAATCGGGCCAGTCGTTCCAACTTAATGCTCAAATATATGTTTAATAATTCAATCGCGTTACCATTGAAACGGTTTAACATTCTAAAGTGGTTTAAGTCTTATGGGGATGAGCCAGGTGTAATTGTGCCAAATATCAAGGGAATTGGTATATCCTTGTCACAAGTTGAGCGATCGTATTTTAATAATTGAGTTTCGTTACCATGGAAACTGTAACAAGCTGAAGATCAGGGTGCGGCCAAACCATGGAGGGTTGTCCGTTCTGTTACCATAGCAATTTTGGGAGACAGTAGATTCAGCCGTTTTTACATAATGCGTGAAATTAAGGTACCATGGAAACCATACGTTTTTCTAATTTCAAACTTTCAAACCTTCTACAAAACAACTAGTATAACTGTGTGAAATCTCTGGGACGTATTACTTCAAAAATGTAAGAAGTGAACATACAAGAGCGTCTTTCACTCCTCTCAATAAATAAACCATTGCTTTACTTCAGAAGTACGCTGTAGATATCTCAATGTGGAACAGAAACTAGTAGTAGTGTTTACAAGATCTGGCCATGCTATTGTAGAACCCAAAGCCATTTATACAATAAAATCAAGCTAAAACAGTTACCTTAAGCCCCTCGTACACCATTCGATAAAGCTTGAACAAGAAATTTGATCAAAATGACGTCACGAATCATTAACACCACGCAGGAAATCCCTTGAATTGAAGTCTTCTCATCCAATACATCTTATTTAGAACCTGTCATATTTTTCTTGAATTCAACGCAGTGATCTACCAATCACATCGCTAGTGACTTCAACACGTGACTACTGTGCTTCCGGAACGCTAAAAATTAAAATGTCGACATGGAGCAGGGTTACATTGTGTAAAGCCCTTGTTTTTATGATGCGAAATAAAGATATGATCAGAAAATTAAACTAAACTATCTCTACAAGAAATTACATCGCATCTTGCTGGTGTTTCTTCTGTAGTTTTTGTACAATCACTATTGCAATAGAAATTGATATAGAGGGCCTACTATAATTCCTAATAAAGTATTGTACTGTATTTAGAGGCAGTAGGATATTAATATTTAAAGTGCTATTTAGTCGTTCATAATTTATGTAGAAAGGTCGAGTTTTTATTTACTGTATGTAGGAAGTTCAAAGCTGCTAAACGTAGAAGTCTCTGGGTACACTTTACTTTACGGAACGAAAAAATATAATCTTTTCCAACGTGTGTGGAAGTAGTGTAACTTAAAATATAACAAAGTGTCGAGTCATGGAAGTATTAAATTAGAGTGACGTACCGAAAAGTATTTGGAACTACTTGGCTGGTTCCACGTTGGTGAGCGAGCACATTAAACCGTGCATCGCATATAATAAAAAAATCTAACCTTAACCCGCCTTTGCTTATTCAACATTGTGGCCATGATTTTTGTAGCAAATCATGTGTCATTCGTAATACGACGTAACGCTATTAATATTCCTCCGCATCCCTACAATCTGCATGTAGCTTGTCTAAAATGAACGCAAATAAATCTATCCCGCCATGTTTGTTCTGTTGATCAACATAAATGTATATTTAACGAAATAATAATGGCACATGCTTTTCCTAACATTTTTTGCATTGTCCACTGCCACTGTGTATTCATAGAAGTATCTGCGATGTTTATTTGCAAGAGAATGAGTTGTATAGAGCGTACGTATGGCTCAATAGCGGAATTTACTGGTCATAAAGTTTCTCCATCTATTCAAGTAACTTTGTGTATATATTCTCCGTGCACGTACTTTTCCCTCGCCCGCCAACAATCTCAAAGAAATGTTCATGCACCAAAAATAATAAATTGACACAAAACAAATATTTCTATTATAGTCCTCTTGAAATGACCTCGTATAAACGAACGTGATTGGAATATCTTGTAGAAAAAGCGTTGGTACTGGCTGCAGTGCAAGTTATATGGCAGTCAGCTATTGTGCCATATGTTGGCTTTATATCACAAATATTTCATACAGGTACTTCGATAATCACCTACCAATGGCTAGCAACTCAAAATCACTTACGAACAGCCACATTTCATAATTATTTACGTAAATATGTACTCAGTACATGCAAATATGACGCCATGTGGAGGAATACTAAATGGTATCACTTCGTGTTATGTAGTGCTTAGTTATGTTGAGAGTAGCGTAGAGTGCAATTGGCGTGGCAATAATTGTTCTCAGAACAGAGATGATGTTCATCATGAAGCATTATTTCCGGTCATACGGAGTGGGGCGTCAGAATGGCATTCCTATACCCTTCCCACTCCCCGGGTCTCACGGCCCCCAGTGCCTACATAAGGGGCATGCTGAAAGAATCCGTTTTCCGATCTAATGACCCGCCTAGAAGTGTTCTCGAATTACAGAAGATAATTTCCTTTTGTTGCAGCAGCCTGAGTTCATCGACATGTTCAACAATCTGTAGGATCGTTCTGAACCCTACGTGAGACTTTGAACACTTGCTGTACCAATGCACGTAGATATGTGTTACCGTAGTCACCTCGCATCTTCTATTGGCAAATCTTGATTTCGTAGCATTGTTGTAGTTTCAGTAAGGTTTGTTTTGCCGCATACTGTAAGAATCCAGATGATGCACGCATGTACAATCTTTATCATCCAACTAATATCGGATCTTGAGGACTAGTTATTTCCTAATTAACCTGTTAGTTATTTCATCACAAGATATGGAAAATGGTGATTGATTTCAGTCAAAAGAACACTTCATATGTTGATGCAATCCTTATGCTTTAACCAATTTGGAATCAAAGATGTCCGTTTATTTGGCATTTTGGTTTATATATATATATATAAATCACTTCTTGATATTACACAAACATCTGAAAACTCTAAAATGTGTTAGGTAAGTGTGTGTGTGTGGCGTTTTATAATTATTGTATCATGATGATGAAAAAGCTTTCATTGCTTCTGAAGAACTACTACAGTGCATTCCTTCGATCTTCACCCAACACGGTATTTAGAAGCGTAAGCTGTCACTAGTCTTTGGTCTTGATCATTTGCTTTTGATGAAAACCAAAGATCGCCGCCAGCGTAATCTTGTAGTAAAATCATTTTCTAATGATGATTTGAGTGAAACATAATGGCAACGAACATGAGTTTAATGTATTGCTGCTTGTATATGAACATGACAAATTACAGTTCACAACAAAGAAGTTTTCAGGTCTGAAAGCTTTAATGAAACAAAACCAACGCAGCACTACTGAAATGAAAATAATAATAATCTAAGACTTATAGAAATACGCAGCTGAAATTAGATAATAAATAGGTTGGAGCATGTCAAGCCTCTCATTGCAGTTTCTAAATGTAACAGTTTGATACTGTCAAGAGTCCAGAGCTGAAAAAATAGGACATTTTCCTCTTTTTTCTACTAAGAGATCAGCGAAAGATTAATTGATTACCTGCTCTACAACAGACGTGGTAGAGTACTCACCTTGTAATCGGGAGGACCCGGCTTCAATTCCCGGTGCCAGCTATCGAGACTGAGGTTTCCCCTAGTTACACCAAGCAAACGCTGAATGAAACCTTGAATAAAGCCTTCCCTTTGTTATTGTTAAAATGTATTCGGTCGAAATTGGGCTGTATCTGGAGATCGTTAAATATGGTTCTGAAACAGGCGTAATTATTAAAGCGCTTATCTTGTGATCTATCGATAACATCACTTTTGGTATAACTGAAAGATACTCCAAGCTGTCGTATTCGTGTCGGAAACCATTCTCAGGGAATAAGATTTTGGGATAAAGCAAATGTAAAATGTAAAAATGGACACAATTGAAAGGCTTACTTTTCAGCATCTTCCATGTTCTCCCTGTAGTGAAGTGGAACATGAACTGGTGTAAAACCAGTGTTACTAGTTTATGGAGGAAAGCTGCAGTTACTTTGGCTGTGTTTTGTACATCATCTTAGATTAAAGTCTTTTGAAAAAGACACCCATTCTTTATTGAACCTGTGTCCAGATTTTAATGGTGTGTAGCTCCAAGAGGCACCAAATCTATTACGTGTACTCAAGATTAACTACAACAATATACAGTACTATGCGAAAGCTAGGAGTATGTTTTAATTACGCTAAAAGTGAGGTTCATTTATAGTTTCCAAAGAGTAGGTCACGACAAGTCCACATGATGTAACTGTAGTTGGTGTAATTTATCTAATTCTTCTTCCTGAAGATAATGTTTCAAAACCATCGTAAATTAGAGCAAACAAATCAACTTGTACTCTTCAGGGAGTAAGAACTAGTAAAAAGGCGTAGAATAAGTTCAGAACAAAAAAATAGATCTTAAATAATCTCGTTTTCTAAGGAAATCAACTCAAACACCCAATGAAGAGATTCTGGGTAGGTTAATAGAAAATTAATATCACGAAGAGAGACTTCATTACGTAAACACGACATGTTTATAAAAAGAAAAGTAGTCACAATATTTCATTTGATCGTACCAAGCTTTATCAAATACGTAAAATCAAAGATAAACAAGTGAGCAGCGCAATTCTACTAACAATTCCCAAAGCTCCGAAGGTTCCTTGATAAGAACCTAAAACCATCAACAATTCTGGTTATAGTCTGATACTTTATTTCAATAGAACACTGACACCCTACCATGTTATGCAACTCACTATAACATAATTGTTATGCGAGGCAACATATGTGCTCAGGAGATATAGTTTTTGACACGGACGGAAAAAGCAGGAAATACAAGGTTCATTATTATTAGCAATAGCAAACGCTATCCTATTAAGGGACCTAAAACTTACCATATGTAGGAGTCACAGCAAGATAATGTGGATACCGGACAACGGGCTTGTAGTAAACGAAAATGGCGGCTGCTTGAAGCGTTCAATTTGTTGTTTCTAGTAGACGAACTTTGGAAGTACTTTTTAACCAATGTTTTGTCTATATGAGACTCAAAAGAGAATTGATAAAAAGTCATCAACCTGTTCTTTTGTGTGATTTTTTTAAATTACCCAGATTCATATTCTAGCTCAAGACTCATCAAAATTCGAGCATAAAACTTTTTTTTTAGCGCTCCCGTATTAATATGGGAAAGCTATACAGCTTATCCCGTCTGTACTTTTCCCCTAGATCTCTCACTACAAGTCAGACAAAGTTGAGCACCGTTGGATTCCCCATGATATGAAAGAGTGGGGAAAAGACTCACTCAAACTGGCAGGTCCTTTTCATTTGCTTAGGTGTCTCCATTGTAAGAATCGACCATGTTTTATTTGTAGCATCCACGTTAATAGCTACAGGGATTCTCTTTTTTTGTAAACTTGCATTAGACTTCACATCCTTTTAATTTCCATTGTGTATTGCTCATAGCTAGGAGAGAGAAGGCGCTGCTTGCTAGTGTGCTCGAGTATGATGTATTTCGTAGCTCAGGAACAGTAGGCAATGACAAATCTTTTCTCACCCGCTGAAAACATTGATAGTATTCATAAGCAATTAAAGGTTGTGTGTAGATGGTTTATGACTGCAAAGTGCGGGAGTAGATCCCTTAATTAAGGACTTGACTGAAAGAGAATCCACCGAAGATACACCAAGATTTGGTAGACTTAGCACAAGCATAATTCATGAAAATATGAGTCACGTGGAGACATGTAATGGAAGATTTACTGTGGATGACACCGTGGAATATACTGAGTTGTTGTATAACATGAATGCGGAACATAATTTGTAAATTTCTTCTGACAAGAAACTCTCACCACGAAGGCCAACTTTTGGAGCTACATATCTATCGCTAGACATGATTTCTGGAACAGTTGAAACAATTATCTTCATCTCCTACAATGAAATTTCGTCAGGTTACGCTGAAAATGTTATGTGCGCACTTTTTTTATTATTATTATATTAACAAACAAGGCTTAATCTTAATGCAATTTGTGCCACCAAATTACACAAACGGGGGAATGTGGTTGACAAGCATATTTTTCGCATAGTGCAAAAAATGTCGTCTGAACTTGTCTCAGTCAGACTTCATTCTGCACTACAACAACCCAACCCCCACAGTACAAATGGACGTGAATTGCAAAACATGCCAAGTCCACTGGAGTATTTTTTTGTAGAAGGAACAAAAATGCTTTCCACGAGGCAAACGTTCATCATCCTAATCTCCCTTGCCAAGTACAATTCACCGGTAGTTCAAAACACACCTTGAACTTCCTGGCAATTATAACAGACGATACATCGAAGGTAATGTAATTTTAGAAAGGAAATTATGCAGAAAAATCCCAAGAATTTTAATTTCTAAAAATACAATTGCTACAGACACAGTGACGAATAAACGATACGGAATTCATACACGGTAATCACCTCGTAATTCGAATCAAAGAAGCTGGCAGAAGAAAACATTTTTCATAACAAAAATACTTTTGTTGATATAATTATAAACTTGGACATGGATAATCGTCAATGGGTATTTCTTTCGCTTAAGTAAGCTTTGAACTCCCAAGAAGATAATGTTTTGGTGTTTTTTTTCTGGGAGGAAGCCGAAAGAAAATAATATATATCAAAATGAAACTGAGTACGTTTGTCTCCACAAAACCCAAACCATTAAACCTATTTTAATGACTTTTGGTATGAACTTAGCCCTTGGTAACCCCCACAAGATTTTGCTAAATCATGAGTCGAAATAATATAGCATCAAAAAATCCACTGAATTCGTACATGGATTTAACTCAAGTACCTTAACAATAAAATAAAATAATTCACATTTTTTATTCAATTTGTTACCATAGCATTAGACATATTTGCACTAAATTTGACATTTAGGTACTAGGATGGGTGATATATATGCTCCGTGCGCCGCAGTTGTTAGTGTGGCCAACAAATTTCAAAAATTCAATATTTCAATACCGTTGTAAGTAAACACAATAAATTTGGAATGTAGGTAACTGCGACAGTGCTGCCAACCCATTTCAAAAGCATTTCTACCTGTCAGTTCTGCCAACATATTTTAGTCATCCCGTACCAACGCGCGGGAAAATCAGCTAGTTAGTATACTTATTACGCATGTACAATGCAATTGATGTACGTACAGATTCATAGAAAATGGCCGGTCAAAGCATTTTAGGTCAGGAAGTTGCATACTGTAGCAACACTGATTTTTTTTCAAGTAAAGCACGCGAATCATCTACTTCAAATCTGCACCGAGTTTTGTTCGTAATCGCAGCACTTTGCAATGTCCCTAACATACAATTTCCTGTGATGACTCGGAACATGTAGAGCGAATGCAGAAAATTCGGAAAGTTTATTAAAATACTTTCTGTTGAACCTCATGAAGTCTTCTGAAACTACAGAGTATCACATTCCCTAAAAGAAACAACAAGAAACTCTAACAAATTGTACAGGAAAGTTATCAACGAAATATTTATCAAATTGTAGATACTTTTCATGTATATTGTACACGTAGGCAAAATCACACGAACTAAGCAGGCGGTTCATTCTGATCTGAGGTTTCTCTCCAATTACACCAAATGCTGAGATGGTAACTTAAATTACGGCCAATGTCACTAGCCTTCTCTTCCATATCCATCGGACTATATAAAATCTATTGACAAGTCTTGAGCTACTGCAAAGACCGTAAAACTAAAGTTTGAAAGTTTCACAAATGCACACAACATTTGATACAGAATTCAATTTCAAATAAGGACTAAAACAGGTGTGCCGGAAATTACACTCATTCTTTCTGTTGCCTCTCATTTCTTTTATTACAAATAAATAGAGTTGTAGTACAATAGAATTCTATCACACACAGTATCCGGATTCCTTTTTCTTTTAAATCACTTTCTGCTATCCTTCACATGAGTTAATAAATGTTCTTTCAGATTGGGCATATTTTTCGGTATGAATTTGCATTTATGACACTTCAGTGGTGAGTCCAGAAGCTTCTTTCCTTCTCCCGCAGGCAGAGTTGCTATTCGACCATTGTCTTCGAGTTCTTCTATTATCCCTGAAAAAAAAAAACACACACACACACAATTTAACTATTGCATAACAGCATTCAGCATCACGAATCACTGAGAAACCGCTCCTTCTACGCAAACCTTTACGTGAAAACAAAAAAAGTATTTAAATGAAACACGGCATATGGAA
>JAGDQP010027179.1:2612-25242 GCA_022664845.1 Lepisma saccharinum
CGCTATTAGTGCTGTGTTATTGATTGAACACAGGAATAGGGTTGGAGGAACAGTAATTAGAAGTATTTAATTAAGACTTGCAGTAAGATATAGTGCTTTCAGGGGACTATTCATTGCATATAGGATGTAATTATGTCATTTTTATAGCAAAAATATGTGGTTAGTTTAAAACACTAAATAATTGTCCAATATGCCCCCCCCAGCATATAGCAAAACAAAAGGTGTGTACTGCATTTAGCTTACATTCAAAAGGTTATTCATCTATGTGAAGGAGTATCCTGAGAAGGTAGGCAATTTGCAATATTTCTATGGGTTAGTGCGCTCCTTGACTACTAACCTTACTGACATATGTTCGTTTGTGAACAGTTGAGAGAAATTTTCCAAAACATTATCTTCAGTTCAGGCTGGTGGAACTAAGGAGAAACTTGAAAACATAGTCTCTGTGGATCAGTTTTGAAAATCACGACAGGAATGCGACATGATGGAGGAATTTATTCTAATTAACAAAACAAGCGCCCATTCGATTTATTAAGATCAACAGCATGGATCTTCCCTAGCAATAATTCCGGTTCGTCCAGAGTAATGGCGATCCTCGGCGAACTAAGGCATGTAGTTCTAGTTTGTCTCTATTCACTAGATTATTACTGATATTATGAAATGCCAAAACTATCTGTTTCACTGGGACATGCTTAGCTCCCCCCCACCCCACCCCAAAAAAAATGGCTTCGTGGAAATGTGTTTAAAAGAGTAGACGGAGAAATGGCATGTAGTATATGTCGCTTCGTTCTTAAATAAGACGGCTTTAAGATGATTGTAACCTTGAGTAACTTTTAGGTCTCTTGATAGAGAAACATGGGCGGATTTAGGAGAGAGACCCTGGGGGGGGGGGGCGGAGGATTACTTTAAAACCTATCATTTAGAATGAAATATTTAAAGTCATTCTGAAATGACTGGAGGGGGGACAATGCCCTCCATAGGTCCCATAAATCTGCCCATGTAGAAAAGCTATAACAGGAAGGACTTTGAAATCCCGCTCATGGTGTCCGTCCGTTTGTTTGTGTCCAGAAATTAAATCTCAGGAACTAGAAGGGATAGAGAGGAGCTCGATAAATATTGGCTAGACTAGCTTAGATCAACCGGAACAAACTTGATTCGTGCAGTCGTCCAGTGTTGCCAAACCCATTTTTAAATCAAATGTTCAAATTTCTTCCATTCAGTTTGACTTATCTGCGCCGAACTTAGCGTAAACATTATTCTATACCATAGAAAAGTACTGTGAGTTTTCCCGTATCTAAGGACTGCTGTTATCAACATTTCCAATCTATTTTATATACAGTATTGCTTGTGTGTATAATACTATGAAAAGAGCGGAGCATTCGCCGTTGTTAGTTAAATCGGAGCTCTAACTTGTTTCTTTACGGAAAGCCTTTATTAAAAAAAAATAGTAAAATATGGTGTTGTTTGTCACAATAATAGATACTGTATCTTGTAGCTTGAAACTGTTAATAAATTATTCAATAACATTTTAATAGTTCCTTCTACTAACCGTACATAGATGTCTCGCATTTATCTTATTTTTTAGTGTTCTTCAGCTTTTTCCAGTTTACATAATTTGTGAAACAGGCGCTCAAATTCTAATTTAACGTTTTTATCCATCAAGAATTGTGCTACTAAATTATTTAAATATACTATTGTTTTGAGTTGTTTTATGCAATTTGTTTTCTAGATGTCGTATTCAATTTTTTTTTTTAAAAAGACTTGTTAGGAACACCCGTGCCTTTTGTCTGTTAGGGACGTAGTAAGTCTGTGCAAGTGTGTCCCATTTCGGGACGCAGTATCCAGCACCAGTGATTAAATATATTAAAAAAAAACTAATTGAACTCTCCAAAAAAAATATAACAAGGAAAAAGCAAATAGGTGCAAGAACTATTTTCATTTTTACTGTATCTTACAATGAGAAATCGGTGGTACGTAATTTTATAACTTATTGTTCAGATAAGTTCTTTTTAATTTGTTACAAGTTCCAAATTATTATTCTTATCATTGACTTGACAACTCATATTACTGAAATACATTTTTTAAAATATCTTGGTTTTACTTACATTTTTATTTGTTGTAGAAATTTTAAATTCGAATATATACACACTACTTTAATATTAAACCAAAACTTTATATTCATTTTCAAGTTACTCCTCGTAGATACTACAATCAAAATAGTAATTCTTTTGTACTTTTGAGAACAAGTATTCTTTTCTCGAAGGCACGTGTGAGCCGCAGTTCTTCAATTTGTAGAGCGCTCACCTCTGGTGCTAGGGGTCGTAGGATCGATCCTTGCTCATGCCATGTTGTGAGCATTCAGGAGGGCAAACACCGTGTACGTGTGTTTTCTCGGGGTTCTCCCGTTTCCTCCTACTTTCTTCATTCCACAAATTCATCCCATCATCATTCATATGAGCCAAAGTTGCCTAAAGGCCTTAAAAGCTGAAATTCAAATTTGAAGGCGCGTTTTCTGAATTTCACAACATATATATCACTGCTTTTTGTTTTTTGCTGAGAAGAAATCAGATATTGATAAAATAATACTTATTCGTTTAGGAACTACAGTAGTTCAGAAAAAAAAACTTCATTCCATCTTATATCATTCTTATTAGAAATAGTTTAAAATGGATTTTTGAAAATATATTTTCTTCAAATCTTTTGGAAAATATACTTAACAAATAGGAGCAAACAGTCTACGCCTTATGAGATCGTCAAATATTTCTAATACCAGGATTCTTCGAATGTTTTCATATGATGTAACGTATCATTTGTTAATTTAAAATATTTATTATAAACTGCCATGTCTGGAGTTGTAACAACTAATATTTACGTTTGCAAATAATTTATTTTTTAATCGCTCAATACATTTTAACAAGTAAAATAGTACAGTTCAGTAAATACGATAATTAGTTACACTTAAATTTTGCACATTAAAATTAGACTCAATAACTTATGCATTCGTCGTTTGTAAATATTTTGTGTGTGACAATTTGTTGTAGCCACGGAAGTAATGGAAATAAAATTGGGTGTGGAATTACTAATTACCTAAACAAAATAATATTAGGTTTACTGTAATTTTTACTAAACACTAATGAATGTATTCAAAAATACTTATCCGATTCCTTGTAGTCATCCAGATGTTTCGAGGTTCCATTTTCTAATGATTTACATACGAGAAACCCATTCATTTCTCCATTGCAGATTGCAAGTAGAGGGCTGAACAACAATCAGATATTCTTATCCGTTCTTCAGAGCCCAACATTCTGAAACCTACAAATACATTTTCATTAATGATCGGAAAAAGCTAATATAGAAATGTTTTGACCTCTATTTTGTGTGTGTTCTCAGTGAGTGAGTAGTTTCGTACTTTGCCCTAAAAGCACCTAGGATTTCATGAATTGATTCCTAGAGGGAACACTGACTCTAGATCTGCTTTCGGCAATAATCTTTTTAAATTCATAAATTAATATTTGTTCATCCTATACATCTTGAAGAACATATTTTCTTTTATATCTTGAAAGTGCTTCTCATATTGAGTAGTGCACTTACACGTAGGCTAGAAGTCGAGTTTAACCGAGTGCTCGGTTAAACTTAACTTTACGTGTTACAGCTTACGGAGGACTGTAAGTGTAAAGATACATAACCGCACCTAGCCTTACCTAACCTCAACGTTCCCATGGTCACTACTTTAAGATAATCTACTCGGTTAAACTAGACTTTGCGTGTTACGGCTTACGATTATCTTAAATTAATGACCATGGGAACGTGGAGGTTAGGTGCGGTCAAGTATCTTAACACTTTTTGTCAAGAACTGTGACGGATATGAAAACAAAAAGAGTAATTTAGATACATGACCACACCTAACCCTACCTAACCTCCTCGTTTCCATGGTTACTAATTTAAGGTAGCCGTAACACGCAAAGTCGAGTTTAACCAAGCACTAGGTTAAACTCGACTTTTATCCATTTACAGGATATCTTTGGATACTCCCCCAGTAGCTCTTTGGATACTCCCCCGGACAAGAAATCACCATGTTAAGTGCACTATTTTGAATCCGATTTCGAAGCACTAGATATGTTAAGCACAGTTCAAGATGACTAGTATAAGTTAAGCTAAACCAATTCGACCTAACCTAGCCTAGCCTAACCTGCATTGTTGTGAACAATCCGGGAGAGTATTTAAAGTGCAGCCCAAATGTTGATCGAAGTGTTGAGAACATATTCAAATGTCTGTATTTTAGTCGTCTTTGGTTACCATAGAAATAGACTGCATTCAAACATTATATCAACGTAAATAAACTGGTATTACTTTGGTTGAATGTCTAATTACTGCTAAAGAATACAAAATTGTAATTCTGAGTTACCTATAGGGCCTACAGCTTAATCTTCAACATTTGGTCTTTGGTTTGAGATGAGTTTGCTTCTGGAAGTTCGTCACACTAAAATTGATTAATTATTTAAATATGGCCGACACATTTAATACGATAACAGTGATAAACAATAAAGCTTTTGAAAATACAACAATGTAGTTATGATAGGATAATGCTATAAATTAGCAAAATCATTGAAAAAAGATTATCATTTATATTACAAGGCAGACACTTATCATTATTATAAATGATCACAATAAGTGAGAATACCTTTATTTTTTCAGTTCAGAAATATTAAAATTATTTAAAAATCAAAGCTGCGAGTTCGAGTATGTATAATTGAAACATTTACCCCAATTTACGTGCTATATGCCGGGATAATACCGGGAAAGTACCCTGAACGTTAGTAAACTTTTAACACAAGAAAAGTATTAATCGAGGGACGACATCTGCCATAGAACGTTGCGGGATTAATTCACAGAACCTATCTAAGCGGGCAAACCAAGATTAACGTCTAGGATTAACGAGGAACCAAACGGATGTATATTATAAGCTTACTTGAAGAAATGAATTTTTAGATGCAGACTCGGCGCACCGAACTATTTAACGACTCAGTAATTAAGAGTAAGGCATTACGTCTGGAATGAATGACAGATAATGAACAGAGATTTGGGAGAAGATTGAAAGAATTAGGAAGAGCGTCTCTTGCCAGAGAAGAGGAAAATATTATATTAAATAAAATAACTTTCAAAACGAGGAGGCCGAGAGGAGAACGGAATGCGAAAACAGAGGTGTTTTCACATAAATTTTCTACCCAAACTATAAGAACAAACTAATCCAGGATTCCTGGAATGGAATCAAGAAGGAATCTAACAGAGAAAACTGGTGGGTAAAAACGCTACAAGAGGCCCCCGATGATCGCGCATAAGAGACCAAAATATTTAAACATCTAACGTAGTAAGCAGCTTTCACTCAGAATGATTCATTAACATACAAGATTGGAACCCAAAGAATTGTAACACACGGAAAATAAATTTAAAACATGCCAGGATAACTGAGCAAAAGTAAATCAACAAACTTGAAAACGGCTGTTTTGAAGACCAAAGTTTGAGCAAAACCAGGGGATAAAACGCCGTGGAAGAAAACAGGAAATGATAAAAAAATAAAATAAAACAGGTTAACCAATTTAAGAATGGTGTTATAGAATGGAATTTGAATTTATTTTAAGGCCTTTAGGCAACTATGGTTCAGGCCGAATAGTGTTATAGAATTCTGAGGAATTGTACACCATCAAGGAATCCAGAAAGAACGGAACGTAAAAACTCACGATTCAGGAGAGGAGAAAGGTGCAACTTGATGGTGACTATTGTATTAGAAGTCAAGCAACGTAGCGTGACATAAGCGGGAGGGAGACTCTAAATAGAAACATTCTAATACAGAGAGACAACTCGAATAAAGAAATAAACATTAAAACCAAATCAAGGGATCAAAATAGATCTGTAACAGAAATCATTGACACTGATAAGTTCATGGAGAATTTCATAAATGTACTCATTGAAACGTTCTGGGCGAAAAGTGTACACATCCATCTAAAAACAGATGGACGCCAATACATAGTCTTCTATAGAATAATCTAACAGATGTATACATAATGCACACACACACACACCCATTCACAAAAACAGATAAGCTTCTAAATAATAAGAAAATACGGCAAACTAACAGCCACACAGATAGAAAATCCGAACGGGATATTTAGTCGATGTTAATCCACGACAAGATAAAAACTTCGGTACACTTTGTATTTTGGGACCATTTTAGTAACTAATGACTACGGCCCGTCACGATTCCATTAGCTAAAATCCACAAATAACCATGCCCCAGTCAGTATTTGAACCCAGACCCAGAATCTTAGAGACGTTGGCCTAGTGCCTCAAACCTCATGACTAAAGTGATCGTCAGCACTCAACGAGTTATAGGGACAACACATCGTATATGAGGAGATATACTTAAAAGAATAGAGAAACTACGAGTGGTACGAATTCCAGACTCGAACTCCATGCGTCAGCTCATTACTGTGAAATATATAGAAACGAGTTGCAAGACCTTCAGAACAATGGAGAACTAAAATCTTGACGCCCCATCCGGTTGGTTACCATAGCAACTGTCTAAACAAACAGTAAGTTTGGTACCAGAAAGATAGAAAGTCAGTTGTGGAAGTAATGCAAGTTAATCTTTTTCGAACTGCTGATTATTTGGGGGACCAGCGGTAACTGGTTGAAACAGTAGAGAATGCTGTAGAGTCCAACCATGTTCTTTTGCTTACATATGACCGAGATTTGATGTACATACGAGATTTGAGGGGAAATGTAAGACAGGACGTATGAACATTAAATATAATAAATTGAGGCGAGTAGCTAATTTTAATTACGGTAATTTTATGTTTTTATGAAACACATAAAAAGGTACTATCTATCAACTTTCGAAATCTTGATTTATGCTGTACCTAATATACTTTACCTACAATATCAATTTGCGTAGCTGTACGTACAAGGGTTTCGTTTTAGGACTCGTATTTATCTTGTTGAGTGTGTGTATTTAATAATAACCGAATTAGCAACCTCAATTTAAGCTTCTTAGATATAATTATCACCTTTTAAAAATCAAGAACACAGCAATCATCTATGAATTATCCTCATAATCAACGTATTCAAAATTGCGTTAAATTTGTTTACTTACGTTATTGGCTCCTTCAACTTTCTTTTCTAGTTTCAGTCCTTTGGAAACAGAAAAAAAAGCGACAAGTGTCTCTTTCATTGTAATGATGAAAATCTGACACAAAGCACAAAACCATAACGTGTTGTTGAATATCGAACACTACAAACCTACTGCTGAACACTCGTTTGTTTAGACTGTAACATGACGGGTTACCATGGCAACCTGCCGGATCTGACGTAAGACTTGAGTCCTCCATTATGAAAGCATATTTGGGCGTTTCATAGGTGTATTTGGGGGTTTAAAGAGAGAAATAGAATCGTTACTTTAGACTGTAGACCGCGTGGAATTGGTATTCACCATATTGAAAACAATACGTAAGAACGAAAGCGGATAATTTGACACTCAATTTTTTTTTCTGATTCTTCACAGCAAATACCTGAAAAATGCGCAAAAATGATCAAACTTGGCAAACAAATCGAGGGGAATGACAAAATACCACCGTACCAATAAGTAAATAATAATTCTTAATTTCAGGACTGAAATATTTGTAATAGAAAATTACAGATGACTCACACTAACTGCTCTTTAGCAATGCTTGAATACTTAAACTTCCCATTTTATTAGTGTAAGATTTTCTGGAAATAAAATTTACTGTTTGCTGTATATCAAATTATATCTTCTTCCCAACTTTACTCAAAATGTATAACATTGTTTAGATGAATTTACATAAGTGTCTATGTACACTTTTGGCTAGCAACTGTTATGATGATTTGTTTGATTTACTTTATCAGTTTTGTATCTGAGTGTAAATGCTGCATCTGCCAAAAGATAATCAAATGAGACTATTCAGAACTCAAATATTTCGACAGTATTTAATAACTACTGGCGTTACAGACCGAAAGGTCCTGAGCCTGCTCCAACGCCATCTGTCCGCGTTTGGTGGAACTACGTACACCTGAGTAACGGTCCTGGGGTCAGCACTGGAGTATCAGGGGCTTTCTAGACCAAGTGGCCGTCACGTCTTAACATAGTGCATAGCGAGTAGCGGAACCCTTTTCTATCATCATTTTTACTAAAGCGTTTCTGGTTAAATTTGCTAGAAATTTTATTAAGCCGTTAAATTCTTATAATATTTTCCAGACATTTTACGGATTTTTCTTCCATATTCACCTTCCCAACAGCCCTAATTTGCATTATTATTATATATCTCGATATGTTTTTGATAGTATAGCTTACTGAAAATTTAGAGCACGAATTTAACACAATTTTCTTCACAAGCAATTCGTCATCATAAAATTACAATATAGTAAAAGTTATTTGAAAAGTACCAACCAAATGAGGGGCTGAATGTTAAAACCTATTTACAGTTTATATGAATACCAATCAAGGTATTAGATATACCTTAACATTATTTAAGCAGCAAAATATAAGATATACCAACAAAAAATAAGATCCATTTACAGGATGTGATACACTTACATTTCGTTTATTCGAAGTTGATGGAACCGGACCCGTTCCGGATAAACGAAATGCCGCTTAAACCAGATTTACCATTTTATATGTTATAAGTAACAGCAAATACAGAAATTGAGTAACAATATTGATTATTTTAGTTTTATTTCTGAGTTAAAATGTACAGGCAACACGTATAGAGGGTAAGTACAGTACTTCACTGCACATTTACATTGCGCAAAATTAATTATGCGCGTTCATCTGTATAACAAGTCTTTTTAAAATTCACGATTTTCTTTTTCTTTTTTTTCGAAAATCGTTTAGGGTATTCCTGAGTTCTGGATAAAAGAGGTTTTTAGAGCACCCCAATTATTTTTATTAAACAAAGTTCAAGGCATTTTATGACAATATCAATGACTGGAAAATGGAGCGGCATACTAAAGTATGCAAAGAGGAAGATAAACAAAGATCATCAGATAAATATATCACACTATATCTAATTTATCAATATCATGGGATGTGTTTATTGAATACGTGAACATGAAGTTAATTTACGAGATCAAATTAAAAAAATATTTTTACCAATCCAAATGTTTCTAATAACCATATATATAGAGGAAACTAGACCTATTTTTAATCAAAACGATGCCAAATATTTACATGTGATTAAGATTATCTAGTAGCAACATGTATTGCACACTCCAGCAGAAATAAACACTGAACACCTCGACTTTGAAGGGGAAAATCTTCTGTGTGATATAAAAGCTGCTTTAGCTTAACTTAGGACAATAACAGAAATTGATTTACTAATCCAAGTATAAAAATTGAATTAAATCCAAACAAAGTATTTGAAAAAGTTAGTTTAGTAATAGATCAATCATTACTGGAAAACAAAATACACTTAAAGTTCACAATACGTATGTTTCACTTACGCCACGTTTTTACTGCATAGATATTATATGAACTGTTCGTCAAATTAATATGAACTATACCACATTTTTAGTGCATAATATGTGAACTTCTGGTGTGCTGGTACTCTAATTTATGCACAAAAAGTTTATTTAATAGTGGAAAATGTACTAAAACTGATCGGAGAACAAACTAAAGATAATATGAACTACGGTAAATATGAACTTAATGTGTGTAAATTATGCACTATGCGTAAGAAGCCAATAAAAAGACATTGAGCACACAAAAAACGCACATTTTTTTAGTACGTTCACAAAAGGTTCACATGGGTTATCAAGTTCGTTTTTGGTGAAAATTTCGTGTGTTTTTTTGTGCCAAGAGATTGTCAGTTATAGGACGGGGCTTTAGCGGAATACTCGTTTCAAAACTACAACTGTTACAGTGACCGTCAAATGTAAATAATAATGAATACACCTATATTCAACTTAGGTAACTTAGTACTTTATTAACACAATTCACAGCAAATCATTAGGTTTGAATATGAATCATTACAATAGAATATAATAATAATAATTCAATACAATCGACTTCAAAACCTTTCAGAATCCCCAAATATCGGGTGCTTATCTAAAGTGTTTCGTATTATCTTGTGTTTAGAAATATATGTTTTGGAGTTGTGCTATGTGAAATTTTGGAACTGAGCAATTGCACAAATATGTCATACCAGATACTAAAAATTGAAACGTGTCGTGGATTTATTTTAATTAGGGCAATCGATTTTTAGAAGATATATGATTCATATTTACATAAAGAAATGAAAAATGTCATTAGTACAATGGCGTAATTAGCTTCTGTTTTGGGGTTATTTCAAAATTCACGAAAATAGCTATAATTTTACTTCAATTTAAGAGTTAATTATTCAGGTAAAAATGTAGGAATTTAAAACTTTAAAAAGTGGTAAATTAAACTTCGTTCTTTTCTATATTGATATAAACTATTGGTTCGTTTCTTAATAATCGTCCTGACGCGCTGGCAAGCATTATAAAAATCGAATACATAAAAATTATATCAGTGCGTGACTCTCCACATATAAAAAGTACTATACACTGCAGGTTAATGAAAAGTAAGTTCCTTTTGATTGACGTTCTCAGATTATTGTGAGTGTGCTACTTCCAATGTACTAAGACTTGTTAAAGTATTTTTAGTAAACACACATCGTATATCCAGGGATGCAGCTTGTATTTTTGCAAGGGGAGCAATATCCGATTTTGGCGCCCCTTCGTAGGAGCCAAAAATGTAGAACGCCCCTTCCTTATCTTCATTTACCGCATCTAGTCCGGTGTTTGAAGGCGTGATTCTCCCAGACTCCCATGTGGAGGATGTCACCCCTAAATTCTCGAGCGCACCCTCAACTTAAAAAACTTTTACGGTCGAAAATGATAGAAACTGTGCAAAACTGCATTTACACCCTCCATTTTTTGCTTTACACCCTCAAACTGAAAATCTTAGCGGAATCCCTGGGAGGTACGAGCACTCTTTGCTCTCCCGTACTCGCGGCTCTGGGTACCTTCCAAGAGCTGATTGCACTAATCTACGAAATGTTCACTGTGTGTTTAACTTTTTACTACAGGGCTTCACTTATTCGTAGAATCGCTCTAATACTGATTTAAAATTTTTAACTTTTGGAACATAAAAATTTTGGCCACGCATTATATTTTATAGTGATATTTTATCTAGGTTCTGTAATTGAGTCCGTTAGTTCATTTCTATCAGAATGTACAAAAATAAAGCAATATTTACAAGATAAATTCATCTAATAATTCAGATACAGTTCACAGATACTCAGCGTGCGTGACGCTGTGTTTTTCCTCCTATACGCTAATTATATTAATATATTCGGGATTTTTTTAATAGAAATTAAAGTTAACACATTCATCTTGAATGTGATTTTTAAATTTTGTTTGGGGTGGGGGTCCATACTTTCATAGAATTTAGGGGAAATGCATTTCAGAGTGTAAGTGCAAGTTGCAAAATGTCAGTGCGTGACGACAACTTTAAATAATATATATTATTATTAAATAATATATAGTATTCTTATTGATTACGTGTTCTTTCACCGGAAATGTATTCTTCAATGTATCCTCTATCCAACGGTATGCTGAAATCGCCTTTGTTGCAATTATAACAGAAGTTATAAGTCAATTAACGTCGAAAAGTGTATTCTAAATGTCAGTGCGTGACGCATGGAATCGTTTTCAAGATTTCCGAAATCCAAATTACTCATTCAGAATTGAAATCAGGACCCGTCAGAAAATCTTAAA
The DNA here is from genome assembly GCA_022664845.1 of Lepisma saccharinum. Taxonomy (NCBI): domain Eukaryota; kingdom Metazoa; phylum Arthropoda; class Insecta; order Zygentoma; family Lepismatidae; genus Lepisma; species Lepisma saccharinum. The sequence continues at coordinate 14,421 of JAGDQP010027179.1, forward strand.
TACGGGCTCAAAACCCCTTCGCGAAACCTAAAATGTAATGTTTGAGGAAATTATGACAATTTTCGAACGATATAAGATTTAGGGTTACCACCTTAAATGTTCAAAATCATGCTGTTATATCTCTGAAATAAACTATGTATTTCTGAACTCTGAGATATTATTTGTAGAGGATCGGATGATAATTATTCAAAATTTAGTCGCTTTTGACTACCGCGTACACAAGACTGTCAATTTATTTGTAGTGTGCGTTTCTCTATGACATATTTCAACACTATATATCGTTGTTCAACATATTAGTTAATTTAAAACACTCCCAATACAACGACTCTTGCACTGGTGGACCGGTTGGTAATGTCGCGAGTTTCGAAGCGGCAATGAGTACATGGATGAGCATGCAGTTTCCTCATTTTTACCAGGAGAATGCTGGGATTGTATCTTACACAAGCCTCAACAGATACTTTCCACATCTTCTCCTATACGCTATCCCCGTCTGTGTACAAAATTAAAGGTCATAAATTAATTCAAATTCAGATTTCGACTAGGCCTATACGTAAAAATCTGAATTTTTCAACAGTCTCGTTTCTACAATATTTAAACTTATGATTTTCGGTGAAAAAGAACAAATTTGCAAGTAAATTTATGTTATTATAATCAATTATGGATATTTTATGTTTCCTGGATTTAAATGCCATTTGCTTCTAAAGAGTTTAAGACCGAAATTTCTCGTTTTAGCCATCTGTTAAAAAAAAATACAATTCATTTTATCTTATCTTATCTCTGTTTAAAAAAAAACAATTGAAAATCAAGAACACTGAGAAAGAAGGGAGTGAGTGTCCATTGAAGGTGATTTCTCGTAGCATGCATTCTTAAGTCTAACGCTTCAACTTATGACCACCCATTTAATATTATAAAAACCGCTATAACTTGGGTGCTTTTGAATTGAAACTTTCTCAGCGGTTAGCTGTCATATTTTCCCAAATGTTAAAAGAGTGCAAACTCATTTCCTTTTTAAATAAACATTTCCTCCCCTTCTTTCCCTATATTGTTCAAATATTCTCATTATTTTTTTTAACCACAGATGGCTACATTTTCGCATTACCGCATTTGTGCGTAGTTATTTGCTCTTACCACTGGCGTGTCCCCACATTCGAGATATTTGAGAGATGATTTAAAACTTTTAAATTACGTGCATAAATTTCTGCTCGCTGAGTTCAAAATATGACCTTAATCAAAAGATTGGTCAGTTCTTGAAATTTTTCGTAATATACTTCACACATACATTTCCAGTCTGTTCATTCATCCACTCAAAATCCTTAGTCACACCCTTTGTGATCCCTTCTAACCTTTGTTTACAAGCAAATGTAAGAGAATTTTGAACTTTATGTAAATATACAATTGAGTTTATCTTCAGCGAATTCATTCAGAATAGGTATACTCCAATAGATTTCTTGTGACGTAGATTTTCCCGTTTTCCAGGAAATTTCCGTCCACCTGACAACAGTGCGAGAACTACTACTGTTTTGGGGTTTGTAGACTCCAGATCACTGCGTTGAATGTACCTCCAACCGAGGTTGAACTGAAGACTAAAGATACAGAAGGAAACGGTGTTGGTGGCGTCGTGAGGATCATGAAATCCAATTCAATTCGATATAACTATAGAAACATACATGGCGATAAAATGATTTACGACCCAGCTTCCATGCTTCAGGTTTTACGTCATCGTGGCAATGGGTTCGAATCCGACAGCCAACAATCCTGACTGAGGTTTTCCAATATTTTCTTTAATTTCACCAGCTGAATGCCGAGATGGGTCCTTAAGTAAGTCGCTGACCTATACCTTTCCCATCTTCTAATCTACCCTCGTGTTCAATAAAAGAGTAAGTAAAATATCCTCAACAAATCACAATTTATTAACGAGACATAATACATAAATGATCTTCATTTGCACCCTCGTACATATGACCAAAATTATTTAAAATTGAGCATTTTGAGTAGTTTTTGAAAGGGATTGTGTAATAAAAAGTTTTAAGATTTGCGGTAACAAGCAAAAGAAAATGTCGATCGGATCGAGCTCAATCCGCATGTACAGTGAAATATCGATCATTAAGTAGTTATGAGAGTGAAGCAAATATACCGAGCTTACCCATTCTTAGATGGATATAATTTCACTGAGACATCAAGTGCGATTTCTCTTTCCTTTTCAAATTCTTTGTCACACAAAGAAGTGCAAACTTTACAAATTATTTAAAACAATCAGATTAATTGAATAATCAGGAAAAAGAATTAGGCAATTAGCATAGCTGCACTTACGTTCTCAAATATTATCTCTCACCAAACGAAAAAAAGCACATGTTTGATTCGAAGCAAAATGTTACCTGACGTTTGCCAACGTAGTAACATCTGTTATCCATCTGTTGAACCTCATATTGTATGAGGATAATGAACGTTGCAAAAACATTGAGTTAATCTTTGCAAAACCATGGATAAATAAATTCTAAACGTTTTCTTTTTATATGTGGTGTGCAGTAACGGGACTAGTATAACGGAGAGAATAGGGTAGATAGCGTCCAAGGTCTTACTGAATAGAAAAATAGAAAAAATGTTATTGTCATCAGGACATTAACAGCAATAGACAACGTCAACATTCGTAATATATCAATAATTCAGATATAAGAGACATAACCGTTACAGTATGAGTATACATTATCATTATTTTAGTCGAAATATACAGTAGATTTAAAACGGAACATCAGAACATATATTGAACGAATACTACAATGTAAGATACACCACTATTAGCATGTATCATATGCAAAGTAGAGAAGGAAAATGTATGATAACTCAAAATTACTCTCAAAGAATTCGTTGATATAAAATGGATGAGCAACCAGCCAGTCATACAATTTACTGTTATAAACATTTAATGGAACATTATTTATATATAATGAGAGTGTGTTAAAGAGTTTCAGACCAATTACTTCATAATTATTAATAGATTTCGATAATCTATGATATGGTATATAAATAAGCTTATTATTTCTTGTGCTATAAAAGTGAATATTTTTTCTACATCTTATCTCTGGTAACTTGTTTTTATGTACACTAAAACATAGTAAATATATAGGTTAATGGCTGTCAAAATTTTGTACTCAATAAACAAAGGTCTACGGTGTGCTTTGTGAGGAGAGCCGGAAATAGCTCTGGCAGCTTTCTTCTGTAGCAAGAAAATATCACTAACATGGTTTGCGTTACCCCATAGAATGACACCATATGAAATTATACTTTGAAGAAATGAAAAATAAGCTGATCTAACATAGTTATCAGGCTGATCTAACAAGTTCTTAAGATGTCTTAATAGATACATTACTCTAGAGAGCTTGCCACTAATATATTTTATGTGATGATCCCATGATAGTCTTAGTCTATTTTTGGACACCTAAAAGTTTAACACTATTAGAATCATCAAGAGGTAATTTATCTCTTAAATTAAAGTACAATTGCTGTGTTTTATTTTAATTGAGCAGAAACCCATTTGGTCTGAACCAGAAAGATGCTTTTAGATATTGTTGTAGGCTATTAACATCTAAGCTTCAATTAAGGAGAGTCGTATCATTGGCATACAACACTGTATGTGCTCCTACATGAAGTGGAAGGTCATTAATCATAACAGGAAAAAGTAAAGGACCAAGAGCAGATCCTTGTGGTACTCCAGTCTTAACTTCAGTGATGCTAGAGTTCTCATTATTCACACAAACTGTTTGTCTACGATTATCAAGATACGACTTTAATAATTTTAGACCAGTGCCTCCTATACCCTAGAAAACCAGTTTATTTATAAGCGTTACATGAACAACGCAGTCAAACGCCTTATTCAGGTCACAAAAAATGGCTTGGGTAAAACCTTTGTCCTCAAACACTTGATAAATAGAATCAATGACATCAATTGTTGATCTGTTTTTTAAAAAAAAAAAAAAAACTGGGAATCATTTAGAATATTTCGTTGTTCAAAATATGTAGACAGCTGAGAATAAAAAAGAGATTCATATCTTTTACCGAGTATTGGCACTAGAGAAATTGGCCTATAACTAGCAGAACAGTCCCTTTCAACTTTTTTAATACATTGGTATAACTCTAGACAGTTTGAGTTCGTCAGGGAAGAAATCTTCAGACAAACATCTATTTAAGTAATAAGTCAATGAATAAACTATGCAATCAATTACTTGCGTAATTAAGTTACAAGATAAGTCATATACATTTACAATATCAGATGACTTAAAATTCGTTACAATATTTAAGATTATTTCAGGTGAGACTTCACAGGAAGTAAACGTTATTGGAACTGGTTTTGGCTTAACACTATTTTGAGTACTTAATATACCATCTGTCTCGTGAAGGTGAGGGGGAAACCCTGGAAATTTTACTTGGATGGTCGGCCGCGTGGTTCGAATCCGCCTACCCATTGACAATCGTAACCTCGGAGCCTTCAACGTAATCTCTTGGACCACGGGAGCTAGGGCTAATGCCTAACTAGGAACAATACTCTGGTTGCTTTCAGAGTAAAGTAATTTAATTTACATTTAGACTGGCTGCACACACATACACAAACACATACACACACACACACACACACCACACACACACACACCACACACAAACAAACACAGGCATTCATATACAAAGTTTTAAAAAAAACACGAAAAAGCCAATCATAAGATACACATTCTTTAAAAATAATTTTAATTTTTAAAAATACCGAACTAATCAAGAAAAAAGCTGAAATTTTGAAAAGCGACTCATCTAATATTAATATTAATGAAATGAACTATTTCATTTTGAAGTTAATTCTTTTAGCCGACTTATTTGAAGATCACTAACTTAAGCCTCATAGCCCAGGACTTATGTATATGAGCCTGTTTACCAAGGGCTCTCAAAGCAAATCTGAATTTGAATTTCTGAAAAGTCTTTAGATAATGTTAACTCAATCGGAAGGGATAATGCTGGGAAAACTGAGAACAAAATGTTTACCTAGCAAACCTTTTATTCGATAGGAATTCTAGCACACAAATTATCTATTAATGTTTGTTAAAATATGTTCTTTCTGTAATCTTCAACATCCAACACAAGATTTGATAAAAAGTGCTATTACTCACCGTTTTAAATTTGCCTGAACTATTGAAAGCCCTCTATGTCTGACAATGTTATGCCATCTTGGTTTCTGGGACTTCATATTATCTAATAGCCATTGATCACACCACATTAATTTCTATTGTAATGAACAACGAGTTCTAACACGCCAGTCGTTTGTTGATCCTGACTATTCAAAGATGTTGGGTATGCCAGTGACGGGCGTTACTGAGAAGTCACTGTTAACAAATGTTGTACTGTGTTCTGAGTTCAGATTCCATTAAGTTAATTTCAAAATTATGATGATTTCAATTTTATTTTATGTTTCAAATGCTTTTATATCGTTCATCAAACTATTAGCAAGTTCTCCCTTAGAAAGTAGGAAGGAAACAATGTTTCGGGGAAGTATCTATAGCTGCCTGGGAATTTCCACCTTTCCATAAATGGCGAATTTGGTACATTGCAAAAGTTGACTTTTCGGTGTTCCCAGGAGACCACCACTTTTTTTGATTGTGTATGATTTCGGTGATTCAACATTATTATAGTACTAATGCTATATTGAATCAGCATTAAAAGTACATCAATTGTGTTGAATCACCGACATTAGCAATGTTTTGTTGTGTTGATTTAACACAAACAAATGATGGTCGCCCTGGGACACCAAAAAGTGTTAACACGGTCATATTTTGCCGCGTACTTTCTTGCTTTGCCATTACAAAGGATAGTGCCACTAGAAGGAGAAAAACCTAAGAACATATTATATATATATTGGTCCCCTTGGGAAAATTCCTGGCGACGCCCTTGACTATAAGCAGCATATTTGCTGAGATTCTAGAAAGTGTGTATATCCTACTTTTTTCCTTGTTTCAACACACCGATGGAATGTTCATAAAGTGTTTCTTAATGTCGCACACAAAGGACATTGCTACGTCAGTACAGACAGAGACCAAAAGCAGGCATTGTGTAAGCAAAATCTGCTCAACTTAAGACGTGCTTGTTGACTGGAAGAAGTTGAGTGATACATAGACCGAAACAATTAGGATCAGTTCTACAATCGACCGCTAAACTCCTAGTCAGCGCTAAGTTGAGGCCAAGTCTGATTTTGGCCAATGAGAGTACGCAAAATGAGAGTTGGCCTCAACTTAGCGCTCACTAGAAGTTTAGCGGTCGATTGTAGAACTGACACTTAGTCGTTGAGCCAGGAGGATCGTGCGGTTTCATTTCGTCGGACTTGGTATATCATATCCTTTTGGATTCAGCATATCACCAGTATAACATTTAGGCATGATTTTAGGGTAGCTAATGGCCGCCATCTTGAAAACATGGCTACCATATAGTACTTTTTCATTACTTCGATTCTTCTTCTCATTATGAATGTCGTTAATTGAAATGAATTACTAGGACTTGTTATACCACATAAATTTGGTTTTACCACATCACCAGCATAAAATATAGGCGTCGTATTCTCAGTTATAGCATATTTAATGGGCGCCATCTTGGAAACATTACTACCGATATAAAACGTTTTTTTCTTTATTTATGTGTTTTCCTAACCAAATCACGTTTTGAATTTGACCAAAAGAGAGCAATGAGTTTCTAAATTTTCCACGCGTCTGCAGTAGGATTCGAAGCTGGAACTTTCAGCATTCTTCGTTAGTGTTGCCCACTACACGAGACAGAGAAACGTATATGGGAAACAAGACGACAGAGAACTATTGTAAAGTACAACGTATATATTTTCGAGACTAGACAATTTATAGATAAGGTAATTTGGAGACGAGACAGTCTAAATCTACTCGTTGTTAGTAGCTCTTCACGCTAGCCACTCATCCACGAAGTCATCTAGCTAGTAACTACTATTTAACATTTATGTTACGAATACTTTCTCTGAAGTAAAATTCATCTATATGGGCTAGATGACCATTTTTCTTCCAGTAATTCCAGGAAGAATCGGGAGAATTTAACTTCTTCCTTGTTGCAACTGTAAATTTGGCTACATTTTCTTTTCCCCTCCTTCTACATGAAAAATTACTCCATTGTTAATACTTTTTACCTATACTTCTTGAATTTAGAGTTTAGAAATGAACGTGTATGTCAATCAGAAAATTCCTAATGTGATTTTAGAAAAGACAAATAAAAAGAGTAGAGAGCAAGTATTTAGCGAGAAAGTAGAGATAAAAGATTTATATGCTGTAGGCCTAATGATGAACATGAAAAATAGGACAAATTATAACTGATTCAACAGTAAGATTTGCTGTCCAGCTACAGGTTCATGGCTGAAGTGTGTGCCAGGATCTGTTCCATCCCTGTCCACAATTTCGCTGCTTTCGCAAAGAAAAATTTGTCAGGGCTTTTTACCATAGCTATTCGGAAAATCCAGAAAAAAGCTAACCATTTTTAAATTCCCACAAACGTCCCATTGTTGAGTTCAACTCTAGCTTTTCCAATAGTACCCCAGTTCCTTTGAATTCTGAATTTGAGTTTATTTATGGTCTTTAGGCACGTCTTAGACCGGGATGGGGTAGGGGAAAAGATGTTGGAAGATAGATGCCCAGGGCCTTGTTTCAAGGTTTCATCCCGGTATACCCCTGTTGCTGCATGAAACACCTGTCTAATGGCGACTTTTAACAATTTCACGGTTCATGGTTCTGCGATCTATGTTGGCCAGGATTTTTGGCTACTCGGAACGTTTGACATTGCTAAAATAATCCTCCATCTTCATTTACGCAGGACAAATGCTATAGTTGATTGGGCCCCGGCTTTTTCACTGCTGGGCATTCTACTAATATGGCATTCCACGATTATACCCTTATTGAAATTGGGCAACACTGCAGCATGCGCTATGCCCGTCATGACTGATTCTCTTCTGAAACACGCCAGACATTGTTCGGACTACATGACGGAAGAACGAGGCCAGCCACTTAGAGTCAGAGGGCGACCATTCATCTTTTGGCAAATAGTATACATTTTTTTTAAATAAAAAAACTTAAAATTTATAATTTCTTGCTTACTAAAGAGTTCTCTATACATTATAAGTATCCCCCCCCCCCCCCCCGATGAACACAAATGTCCACCCTGAGTGAAAGTATCTGAATTCATCACTGGGATATATCCTTTCCCCTCAAAGTAAATTATGCACTGTAAACCGGAAGTTGTCAGTCGGAAATGGTCAACATGAGTATCAATCATTTTCTTTATTGAAGCTGAGTAGATCGATATATTTGTTGCAAGGGTATAGTTGTTGGATATACCCCATCCCTGGATTCTAAATTATTCCCGATTTCTAAGCCAATCATCGTATTTGAAGCTAAAATGTTTTCATTAAATGAATATCTATTGTTTATTATGGCCATCGTAAACAAGATACTACTCAATAGATGGAAAGCTTCTACTGAATATCAAAGAAATAAAATATTTTTATTTATTAGGTCGCACAGCAATGTGTTTATATTTGCTAAATCTTCATATGCTTATTCCTTCATTGTGAAAGGCAATTGAAGCAATTTACGTTTATTTTCTTAATGGTTTCTTACTTTCTAACGTTATTAGTCAATGGTAATTAATATGATTAATCTGACTTTTCGAAACTTGCAACAATCGTTGGTAAATAATCAAAAGTATACACAAGAATACTTTGTTGTTAATTTAATATATTTTGGAGTACACAAAGAAAATGACTCTAACGTCGAAAAAGACTTATAAGTTGTGAATTTGGTATATATTTTTAATTAAATTTGGCAGTCTTCGATTTGTTGCAATACACGAATCAAAGGTCTTTAACATAGCTTTGAGACTTGCGAAGAATGGTGAGAAATAGTACATTCGTACAAAGCAACACTATACGGGAAAATTATCAAATACATTCATTATAGGGAAATAAGTCACCAGGAAATGTTCTAGAAAAGACGAAATGATCTTCGGTTAGGTTTTGAAGTCGAGTTCATTTATAAGACATGTTAATCTGAGGGAATGACTTCTCGTCTTTCTAGACTACTTTATTTACTGATGAAAGTTGTGGACAACAGATTTGGACTGAAAATGTGACGGACTGCTGACGCATACTATTCTGAGGCAGTGCCACGAGACCACGCATTGCGTGGGGACAGGTGTCAAGAGGACACATTCATGTGACATTTAAATAGATGAAAATGAGTTAATGGGAAACCAAACAAACATGACCTGAGAAGATAGCTCAGTGTACGATTTTAAAACTTTCTCATAGTTGGTAAATTAAAGGCAATTTTAACCCTTACAACCAAATTCCATCAATATTTGACGAGTAAGGAGAGCAGCGTGTGGTCTGGCGTTATCATGGTGGCTGATGACTCCTTGGAGACTGACATTTGTCATACCACAGCTTCCTAAGGATATAAAGATAGCTTTCTATCGCTTGCCTGTCCGTCCTTATATACCAAGTCCGCTCCGCTGTTTTGACTTCTGCTGTATGTGCAATTTGCGGAACCAGTAGCCATGGTGCGGATCCTTGCACCTTATTGAAGCCTTAGTGTGTTATTTGCAAGGGTGAACACAGCCTGGTCACGTGACTACCCGGTATTCAAAGAGGAAAAACGAATTCTAGAGCTGATGGTACTGGAGAAAATCTCTGCTGGTGATGCAAAACGTCGGTTAAGAGAGTCTCAGCTCAGCGCACCCTTCCATTTGGTGAGTTTTCAACTGTAGCAGGAAGATCACTAGTTAAAACTGTCTTGGTTGGCTTCCAGACAGTTGATGTGTCAACACAGAGTCTCATGTATCTGTAGACCCTCCGAATCCTCCTAGGGGCTCAGAAACTCCTCGCGATATGCCGACACAGGTTGATTAACAACAGACCCCCTGATCAGAATTCTAGAACTCCACGGGCTGTCTACTTTTGGTCCCTATAAAGTTTCAAAACTAACACGAGCTTAGCCTCTCACCACAAGCATTAAGCGTCTGACACGTGTTTTGGCTGCTCAGTTAGAGTCTCCACATACTATCAATCAACCAAGTTCATCTTTGATCTCACACATGATTGAGGACAATGTAATGGATACGGATTTTACTCACTTGGGATGGAAAGGGAAAGCTAGATTTAAAATTAGACGGTGATATTTTTAATGATCTTCATCCTATGTTTTGCAGAGAGTTTTTATTATCTCCGTCTATTTGAGATGATTATGCCTTTTAGCTGTTAAGTTTTATCTTGTGAATACCCATTTATAGCCTTCCCGTTTTTAACTTGTTGTGCTAAAGACTCTATACATCTTTAGTTTTTACTGATCGCTATACTCGCCATTGGGTAACGTCCATAAATCCTAAATTACATAAGTCCTAAATTGCAGAAGTCCTAACAAACCTTTCACAAGTCCTAAACTTTAGGACTTGTGCAATTTAGGACTTCTGCAATTTAGGACTCCTGCAATTTAGGACTTGTGCAAGTTTCGTCCCTTTGCTTTAGTTCTCAAAATCGCCACAAACAAGAGAACCACCGCCACTTCTGTAAACCAAACGTTACAGATATAGTGGATATTTCGTCCGCCATATTGAAGTGATATTGATAAACTTGAGAAAACTCGTTTAGATTATCCATAAATCCCATTTTTTTCTTTTTGACAAAAAGTGATTGTTTGTGAAAAGGACACTACATTATTTTGAATTGTCTCATCGTACAAATATTATTGACTGCTTTACATTATGGAAGTGAGATTTCAACATGCAA